>OY998142.1:12423567-12653779 GCA_963921925.1 Sphagnum tenellum | reverse complement strand
GGTTTAATTGGTGAAACTTTCCAAAAGGTTAAATTTCTTTTAGAAGGTTTTATTGGATAACATAAAAAAAGATTAAAAAATGCATCACCCCTTAATTTTGTCAATGTTAGTTATAGCCTTTGTGCTTATAATTCATCTCATGCATAACTTGCATCATGTTTTAATTAAGCAACAAAGCTATCTAATTCTTGTTCATTATCAAATTTCTTTTTTAATATCAAATTTCTTGTTTGCCAAATTTGTTAATTTTTTCCCAAGTTGTGTTTTTGTCTCATCCTTGGTAAGTATTTTACAAAGACTAACACTATGTTGATTGGTGTTCCAAAGGTTGGCACATGGGATGTTTTACACCAACATTGGAGGAAATATTGGTCAACAAATGGTTTTGCCCTTAATGCATGAAATAAACCAAAGAAATTTGATAATTAGGTAGTAAGGAATAACCTAAATGTTTATGCATGATGATACACATTTGGTTAAGGATTGGGGGGAATCATAATTAGGTGACTAATGATGGGGTTCACATTTGCAATTAGGCTCTTGGTTCTTCCATCTTAAAACCAAGGTGTTCATGTGTAGTATATTTCAAGGGCACAATTTGGAGATTATGTGCCACGAAGGTGGTTTCTATCAGTTGTGATGTGTGTGTAGACAACGATAGTTGTAGGAATCAACATGGTAATGCATGATAGTTGACATGAACGTTAGTTTGACTATCTAGTTAAATCTTAATTATGTCAATGTTAAATTGGGTTAGCATAGTTCATTGTGTTTTAGCTTGAAATTGATTCATATGTGAATATATGGTTTGAGTTCTTTAATGTTTGGAGTATAATCCCAAGTTGTGAGTTTTCAAATCACTTTTGATAATTTTAAATTTTCAAACACACAATGTTTTATGCTTTGTAATTTTTTTTGTGTTTTTATGCAAGTTTTTTTGCACATATTTTGCATTATTGTTCTCCATTTTCTATTTTGAGCTTGAATTCCTTCTTGTTTGCATATGAATCATAGTTTGGATTTGGAGAGGATTTGTTATTAAATTGATTTCTATCATTTATGATGTGTTTTTAAATAATGATAATTATAGGTGTTAATTTGATAACGCATGACAACTAACATGTGATGATGATGATATAGTGTCCTTTTGTGTCCATGGGTTAAATAAGTTTAAGGATAATGGGTAAATATGTAGAGGCCCGTATATGTAGGGTGACCATGTTAGTGGGTAGAGGGCTTAGGTAGGTAGTAGGTATTTAGTAGTAGGTAGGAGTAAGTTAGTATAAAGAGAAGGAAATAAAAGTACTAAAAACATTTGAAAACAATATAAGTACAATAAGGTAGGAGCTTTAAATATGCTAACTCTATTAACCAAGGGATATGTACAGGATGAAAAAAATGGCCATCCAATGGACATAATGATTGATTGGTGTGTTGGTGGGTATTCAATTCATTTCAGCCATATAGAATGTCAGGACTTAGAGCCAACATTTTTTTTAAACTAGAGAAATTCTACCAAAAAGCGAAATTAAAAATTGAAAAATTGAAAAAAAAAGGAGAGAAGGTGATATTGAAGGTTTCAGTTGCTAGAAGCGAGGGAAAAAAATAAAATAAAAATCACCAGATTCATATACTTTGTTTTCATTTTGTAGCCAAACGTATAGAAGGATGATTAAAGATTTATATTTTCCTTTTGATTTATAGCCAGATTTGGCTAAATCTTCCTAGGGATGATCATCACTTTGGCTATGAACAAGAATTCCTTATTTAAAATTATTAAATAGAAAATTAAATTAAATTATTTAAAATTAAATTAATAATAATAATAATAATAAAAGGCAATGTTAAACAGTTTTAATGAAAGAGCCTCTGTGACAATTGTCACAGTGCAAAAGGACCTTTGATAAGTTGGAAAGTACCTTCCAAATTTCGTAAAATTATTATTCTTTGGTATATTATTATAGTTTCAGAAAATAAGAGTTTTTTTTAGCACAATGAAAATCAAAATATACAAAGGAAAAAATGCAATGATACTTTATTTACACTCAGCACGGGAAGGAGCCTCGAGGAGATTGAGAGAACACTATACATTGGTGTGTAGGATGCGGGCATAAATTTTGGCACACACTTGAGGCTTCCCATACATATGGAAGAGACTATGCATTGGTGTAAGATTTGATTTGGATGGATGATAAATTTGGATGTCAGCGTTTGATTGGATGGATGATAAATTGAATTACATCTCTATATTTTCATACATCCACAATATTGGGAAGATACTCATACTATTAAGGCCCATTTTAGATTGGGCTCCATGGTCCAAATTCCTAGGAACCAAATTTTGGACTCATTTGAAGCAAATTGGATCCTTGAGTTGGACCTTGCTTTGGACCCGAGCTTTACATCTTTGGTTCTTCAAATCACACTCTCTCTCCCTTTTTAGCTTTTTGTTTGGTTCGAACCAATTGATTTCCCCCCCCCCCCCCCCCCCCCCAAAATGGTGCCATGTAGGTTTAACCTAGATTTGCCACCTTTTGGTCTTGGACTCTCATCTCAAGGCCATGAGTCCAATTTATGGCTCTCATCCAATGGGTGGGACGGTGCTCTATTTTCATTGGACCCTGGACCTTGGACACTCATCTAAAGTGGCCATTAGATTTTTAGCTAATAGTAATGACAAATGTAACTGCCACCCACTATTTTTAAAATTACATAATTTACATTTATTTGGGGGAGGAGGGTGGGGAGAGAATTATAATATTTGGTTTTTTTTTTTTTTTTTTTCGCATTTTTTTAGAAACACTTGGGGAAAAAGTGTTTTTAAAATCCAAGTTATGCCACTTTTGTAAAATCAATAAAATAAAATAACACATTGAACCCAATACATTAAAATTCAAGGTTTAAAAGACAACCCTTTTGCAACTGATAATAATGTGTATTTACGAAGCGATCTATCATATTGGAAGGTGTGAGTTGAGTGATTTTTCCCTCATCAACTAAAATCAATAATGTGATGGATCCAACACTTTTTGACATATCAGATCCAAGCTTTACTTGTTCTAGCAACCTTTGTTCTAGCAACCTCCATGAACTCAAGAGCCTACAAATGTGACAACTTCTGATTAGTTTTCCAAAAATATGGCAACTGTTGTGCCAAAATTATTTTTAAAAAAAAGGAAGAAAAAAAAAATCCCTTTGTACATGTTTCACATGTAATTTTTCTTGGTCGTTTGCAGTGCAAAAATTCGCCAAATAAATTTTTATAATTAAAAAAAAAACACAGAATTGGGTATTGTGACTCTCCTTCAATGTTTATCAATGCTGAAATTAGAAATTATTAGCTGAAAAAGGAAATTAATTTAATTTTAATGAACAATCACATTTTTTATCTTGTACACACCTCAAGCCCAATTATTGTGCAAAAATTATTTGCAGTTATGGTTGCTTGTAACAAAGGAGAGGATACATTTTCTATGATTGTCCCTCCCATCCAACCCAATATTTGAAATTTGTTGTTGTTTTTCATGCAAGAAGTTGACCCAAATTCCAATTTGTAGTTTAATTGGCAGTCATCAAGCAGCTTCCAATCCACTCAAAGAGGTGTAAAGTGTGAACAAGTCCAAGGAGGAAGTTTGCATGCAATTTTTTTACATCTGCAATTGCCAAGTGTCAAAAAAATTTGCATGGTGGGTTGGGTTCCTAGTGATGATGCTCTTACAAAAAAATGCCATGGAACAATTTTTGACTGCATTTATTGGCCTTGCCTACCAAGGCAAGGATATTGTGTTTAGATTCATTCTAGAGTATAGTAGCTTCTGGGATTTTTATAGGCCCCTAGGTAATAATAATAGGTCTATTTTTTATCTGAGGATTTTTGAAAGATGATATTTTGGCTTGTGTTGAAACTTGAGATTAGTTATAGAGTTATAATGTCTTTGAAGGATTTTGGTTTTTTAAGAAGATTTTTTTGAAGATTATATTTTTACATGGTGAAATATTTGAGTTTTCTTAATTCTTCTTTTGCATTAAGATACCTTTTTAATGTAAATGGCAAGGCCACAGTGTGACACACCACCCCTTGTTACATTTGAATAGTGGGATGAGGGTGAACCAAGCACTCATGTTGGGTTTAGGGTTTATGAGTGAGGCCTCTCTCTTAGTGGCCATATTAAGCCCTAAAGAAACTTAGAGTTGAACTCAGAGACCTTGATTAATTTAGTCTAAGCATGGGAAATTTATAACATTAGAAATAATTTAAATGGATTTTGGGATTTTATGTTTTTTTGGAACCCTGGTACTAATGTGGGTGGTGCTTTGGTTCACCCAAGGCTACAAATGTACCCTTAAGTGAACTACCCAATTATGATATTGCAAACAATTTGCACTTTTAAAAAAAATTATAAATTACTTTTCCCAAAATGTCAGTGTATATAATGGAAGAAGACCTTGAAATAAGCAAAAGGGTCCTTATTGCAGGCAGTACAAAAGTACCCTGCCTGCAATAAGCTATTAAGCACCCTTTGCTTATTTAAGGTCTTCCTGTATATCATCATGGGGATCTCCATGGGAGACCGCACCTAGATGGATAAATAAATTGATTGGAGTAGCCTTCCTTTTGACAAAAAGGATTTGACTTGTCCTTTTTGCAAAAGGTTGGCAAAAAGCCTTGATAGAGTCAGATACATTGATTGGTCCAAGTGGTTTGCTATTAGTAATTTCTAACAACTTCAGTTCCATGTTTATGGGGCTGGGGCTGCTCTAAAGTGACTCAATTAGGTTATGTTCTTTAGTACAATGTTTTGCTATGTTCTTTAGTACAATGTTTTGCCTTTGAAGATTAGATTGTTTTTGTTTTGTTAATCCAGTTTTCCTAAGGAAAAAATTGATTTGAAAATTAATTTGGCTTTCCTGTGTTCTAAAGGGACATCATAGAAATTCCCCTAAGCAATGCCATTACCCATTTTGCTTCTAAATATGGCAACCACAGAGCCTGGATATCCATCCCCTGCTTTTTAATGGCAAATTCACTTATAGACAAGTTCAAAAAGTTCCAACCAAACTACCTAACAAGCAGGAAGCAATAATTAGAACAACCCTAACCAGAAGAAGCAAGCTTTTTTTGTTGTTGTTGTTGTTCTTGGCTTTCTTGTTGTTGTTTTTGGTAGATTTTTTTGCATGTGGTAATAAGCCCCACCCTAAGGCTCTTTCACTATTTGAGAACCATGGTTATATTAGAACCAATCTTCAATTGCTGAGAACCATGGTTATGAAATTAAAGAACCAAAATTACACATGAATCAAATGAAATGATATACATAACAATGAAGTAGAACTTTGAAGTAAGTGGAGTATCAATTCATTTGCCTCCCCATCATACCTATTGTAAAGCTTTAAGTACAAATCAATTGATCTTTCAAGCTAGTTTTAAGTTAGTGGGTATTTCATACAAGTCTTTTTGAAGATCACCTATCTCTCTCTCCATACGGTCCAAGCTACTTTTAGTATTTTATTTTTGTTTTTTGGGGGGAAGCAATTGGGGAAAGCCAATGCATTAAAAACAAACCAAGCTAGTTCTAGTATTAAGGTGTTGTAGGCTAATCCCAAGTGAATATATACATCGTCCTTGCCTAAAGGCATGGCTTAGGCCCCACAAAACTTGGGGCCAACTTTGAGCATTTTTGGCTTGTTGTTTGGCCCCAAGTTTACTTTACTAATAAATGCAAGAACATTGACATCGGGTTATTAATAAAATGCTGGAACATTGGCCCCGAGGGTTGCAAATTGGCTTCCCAAATTGGATGCTATCCTTTTTTTTCGCCTTTGGGGCCAATACAAGGCCATAAAGTTCAGCATTTATTAGTAAATTGGGGCAGATTGAAAAGTTTTTTTCTATTTCAGCCCTTGACTCCTAGTGCAAAGCACTTGGGGGGCTGATTTCAACTTTTGCACCAATAGGAATGCTTGATTTGAGTTGAAACATTGGCCTTGACTCCTAGTGTAAAGTGGGCCTTAATCACATGCCAAATGTAATTCTCCATGATCCTCCTCCTCCCCATCTTTCTTTCTCAAAACCTCACCAAACACTCAAATTTTCATCACAAAAACACCTTGTGAGTGAATTCCACATATTTGTGCATTGCAAGATTTGCATAGTGCAACAACCATGCAAATACATGTGGGGGACACAACCGCAAGAGAAAAGGTTGTGAGAAAAGGTTGTGTCCCAATGTTAAGTAATTGTCCAAATACACATGGACACACAACCGCAAAAGAAAAGGTTGTGACAAAATGTTGTGTTACAACCTTAAGTAATTGTCCAAATACACATACATGGACACACAACCACAAAAGAAAAGGTTGTGAGAAAGCGTTGTGTCCCAACCTTAAGTAATTGTCCAAATACACATGGGCACACAACCCCAAAAGAAAACGTTGTGAGTAAACGTTGTGTTACAACCTTGCATATTGCGCAAAAGGAAAAGTTGTGTCCCAAACTCAAGTGTTGTGTTGGTCGGTACAAAAAAACCAAACTTTATTACACAAAATGGACATGAAAACACTCCACATGTACATAGTGGTCCCACAATGTGGTTGGTGGTGGACCATATACCTAATAACTCTCGCACAAAGACGTCTAGACACCCAATAAAAAATATATTTATTGGAGTTTTAAAGGTTGCAAACACCCACATATAAATGCTCTTTTAGGATGATTATTTGTGAAGAAGACCATTCTAGATGTGACAAATCATATATATTAATTCACTTGGTCTGTCTATGACAGTGACTTTGGACGGACAGTGGCCACGGACAGTTGTTTGAAAAGAAAAGCTTTTTTAAAAAACCAAAAACATCAACCAAACATTGTTGAAATAACACACATGTGCATTATGCATAAGGTTCACATAAGTCCAACTAATAACTAAACTAGAGTAGTTCAAGTACTTCAAATTGATTAATATTATTACTTTGGAAAGGGAACAAACTTGAATAGTAGTTCTAATGCTACAAACCCATTATAAAATTGTCATTTTTAAAAAGCTTTGCATCTCCTTCTTACTACTTTTGTTTTAGCTTGAGGAATATTTTTTCTTAAAAAATATATATATTTTAAAAAATTTACATAGGTTTTCATCAGCATTCTTGGGTTGCATTAATTTGAGTCCTTCAAGTTTCTACCCGAAACAAAATTTATTAAATACTTTGTCATTCAAAATGTGTTTAGAGATGCCCGAACACATATTTTTGTGCTGCCCATTACAGATTTTGGGTCTTATTATGCACATTTGAGACCTGTAATAGATACTCGGTTATTTACTACAGGCCCAAACTGTGCCCGACAAGAGACCAAGCCGATAACGGGCAACAACCAAAATGTGTGTTTGGGCATCGTCCATCTTTTTGGTCAAAAGGCAGATTCAGGAAAAAAAAAAAGTACTTAGGGTCCTGCAACTGTAACACCCTGGGTACCAAAAGTGGACCCAGAACACCCCCCCCCCCAACAAACAGGACGGAGCTTGGCCCAAGTTGGAAGCCCCACCACAAATTGGCACACACGATCCAACTCGTGCATGTGCCAGATCTCCAACATGAGTTCGGAATAAGCCCTCACATATTGCATCAAGTTCTCATTTGTGGCATTCATAAAGTCCCGGATGTTGCACCTCGAGATGTAGTCGGAGTTCCTTGGAACAAACTCCGACTCAAGGCGTTCCTTAAAGAACTCCCACGTGTAGCCATGGTTCTTGCCCTCCTCTTGTCTCACCGTCCGCCACCATGTGGCGGCATAGCCTTTCAAGTAGGATTGAGCAAGCTCCACGGCGAAATGCCGTCCAATTTTGGCGACATGTATATAGTCCTCCATCTCCGCAAGCCAAGAATCCACGGCGAAATGCCGTCCAATTTTGGCGACATGTATATAGTCCTCCATCTCCGCAAGCCAAGCATCCACAACTTTTCGGTCTCGGGCACCATCGAAGTTCCCGGGCTTGGCCGGTTGAAACCTTTCACCCTTGGAGGTCCCCGTTTAGAGGGCCGCCACCAACTCACCAAAGTCGGGCCTATTCATCTTGAGGAGGACTTCAAGTTGTTCCGGGGTGAATAGGACCGAGCTCCGTTGTTCCTCCTCACTTTCGGGTCCAACTTCAGGCTCATCTTGGTCCTCCCAGGAATTTGATTCCTCCTCCCCAACTAATTCCGGCGGGGCTACTAAGTCTTCGATGGGTTCCTCGGACCTAGTTCCGATAGCTTGCTTCTGGTTCTTCTTGGGTGCCATCCCAATGTCCCAAGGGTGGATCGAGCACCGGATGCTCTAATACCACGTGACGCACTCCCAAGTCCCGGGTTGAACCCACTTGAGGGGTGCTCCCGACTTCCAGCACTAAAGAGGGGTAGAGGGGCGTGCTAGAAGTCCCAGGATTAGACTAGGAAGATGGATTAGAAGATCAAGCACGAATCTGCATCCAAAGCTAACCACAAAGGGGTTAGTTCACATTCGAGAACACCCTTGGGTGTTGGGACAAGCCACGGGCACTTTTACACACAAGACTCACCACGGCCCGGACTCGGGGGAAGCCACCACCTTCCCCCATATAGTATATTTTGTAGCTCTCTGCCGAGGCTACATCCAAATGGCTCTTTTTCCCGGGACTCCCAAGTTGGAGTCCCGAAACTGTCCCGGGACTTTGGACAGTCATAGCTCCTCGCCCCCTCGCCCCAAACTCGGATCGGGACGAGCTCTAAACCAAAGTTGTAGCTCTCATCGAGAGCTTTCCAACGCCATGTTGCACTCCTTGAAGCGACGTCGGAAAGAAGTCAATTCCTAACTTTTAGTGGTCAGGAGTCAAACTAGCAGTTTGACTCCCGGCCCTTCTTTTGCCCATAACTTGGGCTGCAGATGTCCAAATGGGCAATGCAAGGCCATTTTGGACATTTAAGCTTCAAGATCTTTCCATTGATATAAAGAACGCACCAAGGTGAGGAGATTTGACCCCTCAAATCGTCTTCTGAGTTTTTGAGAGTCCTGGAGGACTCCAAGTCTCCACTTTTGGGAGTGGGAGTTGCATTCTCCCACTTTGCCCAAAGTGGGGTTGCGACAACTAAGGCGCGAGGTGCATCAACAAAGTTGTGAAAGGAGTCAAGTTTAAGTACAAAGTCTAACTAATATAGTGGGAAATATAGTATGAAAAGAGGTCGAAATTATTTGCAAGGAAGTTAACATGTCTATTTTCTTTTGTCATTATAGTTGATATTGAGTTGACCAATGGACTGCAATGCAATTGGCATTAAGTTTAATCTTTATTGGAATAATTATAGTATACAAACCATGCAAACTAAACAAATGAAATCTAATGAAACCACTAGTACATTTAATCTGCATTCTTATCTTCAAACCTCAATTAAAGGGAATTCAAGATGTAACACTCCACTGACTCAGACAATTAATTGTAAATATGCGACTTCCTACTCTAGTTCACTTTAAATCTAGAACCAAACGAGCCCACATACCAACCATTGAAAGTGTGAAGTTGCAACAAAATCTATTATACTCCAATAAGGGGGACAACTTCGAGGACAAAGATTCCATGCCCCTAATGATAAATTTCCATGAATAATGTTTTGCAATATTGGAAACAACTTGAAAACAAGCAAGAAATGAAACATTCAAGGTTCATGAAATGGAACAATTGTATTAACTAATAAGAAATCACAAAGGTTGTATGCTTCAAATGCTACAATCACAAAACTATGGCTTGCAACTACTAACAAGGCTTGAAGATTCTACGTGCACTCAAAACCATGAAAGGAAAGAATGAAAGACTACTCAAAACCACTCCAATATATATTATTTCCTAACCCTAAAGTAGTCGCCACTTAACCCTAACCGAGTTGTCACCTAACCCTAGCCGCCACCAAACCCTAACCCTAGCCGCCGCTAAACCTTAAGTAGCCTCCACTTCCAAACCCTAGCCACCACCATTCAACCTAACCTAACTACTATAAGGATGTGAATGTTATTCATCCTTTTAATGAATGTTTAACACATTCATGTTAAACATTCATCAACATTGGGAATTAGAAACAAATAATGTTTCTAACATGCAACCATTACACAAGAGTATTAGAGGTTTCCATAACTCAAACAATACAAAACAATCGCAATGTTCAACAAAAATGCAATCATGTGTTGCAGTTGGCTATGATGTGAAATCTGGGATATGCAAGATCAACCTTTTCAAGCTACCAAAAACAAAGAGGCAACTATCATCAAAATCAACTTCACATATTAAATTAAATTTGAAACTGCATATAAGTCCGACAAATGCATTTACAAATTATGAATTGTCTTGGAAATAATTATTGTTCCACAAAATCTCTTAGACCAATGCAAATGCTTTAAACCTTCATTGGCTTGCAAATACCTTTCATCAATTGGGTAATTTATAATAAGGCATTGACATATCATCAGATTCAAGTATTATGGATAGGCCAAACTTTTTACTCATACTTACTTGAATACTTTTAAGGTGAGTATTAATACATCAACATAGCCTTGATATCATTATTCCCAAATACCTTGCACATGCTTACCAGCCCCAAACCCCCACCAACATTGGGCAAAATATTCTTAAATTCAATGAAATTACATGCCCTATTAAACACAAACAATCATAAGGCAACTAACATGCATTAGGTTAGATGAAGCTTGTTTGCTTGCTAGTCACCATGCCCCCTAACACTAAAGAGACAACAAATATAAAAATAATATGGATGAATTTCAAGTTTATTTTCCAAATGTGCCATTGAATATACTCAACACTAAAAGCTAACAAAGAAATGTTCATGGAGTTATAGCAATAAACTCACAACATACTTTTAGGCCATGTATAGTTCTTCCATTACACCAATGTCCTAAGCCCTCCTGGACATAATCAACCAAAAAAATCTAGCATATAATGTGCAAAACATATAAATGCAGCACAAACCCTTTACACATGATCCTTTGAGGCCATCTTCATTACTACATTAGTCACATTAACAACCCCATCTTTTAGTTGTAAAACAATTTCCATAAATTAGCATCCATGGATCCTTACCACCTTAATCCACACCAACTTCTTTAACAAACTTTGTAGATTATTAACTAGACTGGTGAATGGGCTTCTAGTCCATTTGAGACATGTAGACCTTATAGTAGTAGTGGCAGAAATTTATATGAAGACACAACCTGGTGAGGCAACCAAATTGTATGGTCTCTGATGAATCAGGAACGTTGGTTAAAACAAGGTATTCATGGTCCCATAACGTGGTGGTCCTTACTATGTCCTTGAGGTGTAGTTAAGGTGGATCATCTGCCTCATTTGTCACAAATAATGGGACCTTACCATCCATTACATATTCAACCCCAATTGAATAATATTTTTCAAATATTAGTTTGCCATGGTAAGAATCAATCCATGGAAATCTTATAATCCTTCTAGTGGCCACTATCCGATTGACATTAGCACCATCCAACAACTACACTTTGGTGCCCCTATTAAACAATATGCCCAAAAACACAATGGAGACACCAACTTCAAAGTAAAGATCCTCCATCTCCAAGAGATTGCAATAATGCAATTTTAAGTAAAAATCCTTCATCAACAAAGAGATTATAGGAATGCAATTTCAAGCAAAGATCCTTCATTAGCAAGAAATTATAGGATTGTGATTTCAAACAAGGTTGGAGCTTGTACTTTTTGTGGTTTCATGGTTCCCTTGCTCAATCGTGTTTCGTACATTGATGTTGTAGGTACTATGGCCTTTTGAGCAACCATCCTTCTACCTAAATTAGGGTTTTCCTTCCCAACTGTTCCATGGGTGGGCTTAATAGTGTTGTTAATCATTGGTTCAGCCTCATTCCTAGCCTCTAGTTGCCCGCTTGATTCCTTTGCACCTGTGGCTATGTACCATCCACAAGCATGAGTCCCTTGAGGTTGGTACTTGACCAAAACATGCACATATACTTCAACCCCAATGTGAACATAGAAATAGATCCAATGGACAAATGTTTGAAGCATCACTTATGCACATTCGGGATGGCATAAAATACCTTCTAGTGATAGTGCCTTAGGTTTCTCTTGAACCTCAAGTGCTTTAAGTTCCATCCCGTTACTCTTTGTGATTCCATCCCCTACTTCTTTGTGCGTGCAGGTTCCTCAACAAACTAGGTAAACCCTAAATATTATTGCGTGGGTTGGGATTTTGCTAGTGGGCTCTCTATTGCACTTTTGTCCACCACCACCACTCCTTCCAAGATTCTTTCTACCCTTACCCCTTCTTCCACTACATGCAATTCCCCACCACCATTCTCACATGCAAAGGTTTCAACAAAGTACCTTTGTGCAGGAGGTACTTGTGAACCAGGGAAGAGGGGTTCCAGCCTTGACAAGAGTTTAGTTATTGTTGACAAATTATTGTCAAACTTTGTCATCCATGATTGCATGGATGACACTGTGTCCATCACCTCTACCTATGTCCTTTGAGAGTGGTCATGCAAAGCTTGGATTGACCCAACCTTTTTTGTCGTCAATTGTAGGGCATTGTTGAGAGCATCATTTGATTGCTCTAATTTTTGTAACCTCCCCATGCCATTTGAGGCTTCGTATCACAACCTCCCCAATCCAAATCAAAAAAGTAACATGGAATTTTTTCATTTGTGAACTATGACTATGAGTTATACATCTAGTGCCCAAAACAAATCCTATCACATCAAGTATAGTAGATGAAACTTTGTTTAGGTTTGGTGTGTACCTTGCTATTAGAAAAATCAGCCAACTGTTGTGTCACCTCGATGATGGAGGGGGGTTGCTCTTGACTTGCACACTATGTAATAGATCCCATGACACATTTGGATGAACCATGAAGCTTTATATGTACATGGATAGGCCATTGTCAGACCTGAGATAAATTGTCTAATTACTTAAGTTTTGTAATCATGAAAATGGTGGGAACCTAACTCACCAAGTCTTGGAAAACCCCAACCTTCCCTTTCCTCCCAAAATGGCTAGGTTTTTGAGCCTTTGCCTTGTAAGCCTTCATTGCCTACTCAAACACATTTCCAAAATAATAAGTTGCCCTACGGAATTTGAGTTACATTATTTCATTGCTTTTTTGTTCCAAAAGGGGACATGAGAAAGTCCTCTTGCTTGGTGGAAGATGTATGAACCTAATTTTGAAAATTTGAAATTTTGGCACGACAAATTCTTTGAATTTTCAAAAGCCAAATTGAGATTGAATGCATTCTTAATGTTGTTAGTGTTCTGATTAACTTAAAGCAATGTTAGTTGAGTTTTGATAATTTGGATGCCTTAGTGACAATCTACAAAAATTAGTATGACAATGTGAAAACAATTTAAAAATTCATTAAAAAGGGAATCCCTCAAAAAAAATAATGTAAAAGACAAATTGGTTGATGAATATGAGAAAATGCTTTGAAAATAAAACTACTTTGAGAATGAGTAACAATTTTGTGTTTTCATGTCCATTTAGGTTGGCAATCTTCTTTGAATGTTTTTATTAGTTATTTATTACTTCCTTTGATCATCAAGTGATGATTTTTTAAAAACTTGGGACCTAGTTTTGTAGATTGCTTTTTTAATGAAATTATGTTTAGCAACATGAGCTTTTGATCAGTGATTCATTTGTACAAGTTTTTGGGCCTTTGTTGATCAAATCTATTAAAACATATCTTGTGCACTAAATTCCCCCATAAACAACACAAGTTTCCCAAAATGGAACCATGCAATCCAAACCATCTAAACCTAAAAAAATATTTGTAGTGCATTATTAAAACCACAAAATGTAGTTGGCTTCACCTAAACTATGCATCTAGATCTAGGCAATTGGATATCACATAGTCAAAGTGAAAAAAAAGTCAAGTTTTATACCATGGACTTGGCCACTTGCTCTGAAGAATTCCAATACAACTTAAGCTTCTGCCATGCTTCATCTGATACATCAAGGGGGTGGACCATGAGATGGATCCTTCTCCCACAGTCCTTTTAGGCATAACCTTTCATATTTCAAGGCACTACACAGCTTCTTTCAACCCAGGAAATGACAAATTGATTTCCCAAGTACTCAAATTCTTCATCTAACTCTGCCTTAAGATCAGCCATATCTTGTGGGTTCTGGTTTTTCACAAGGACAATGAAGACATCCATGTACTTGGTACAAAGCCTCTGAATTGAGTCTTCAAACCATGGCTTATTAGTGGTCCGGCCCATAACAATGCCTCCTAAATCAACTTGGATGGACTGGGGTTTTTTACGATCTACTTTTTGGCGCTGTATCTCAAGTTCTACTATTTTCTTTGAGACTCGTTGGACCTTGTGTATGTTACTAGTTTGGACACTAATGGGTGAAGTGATTTGTGCCCCATTGCTTACACCTAAACTAGGGTTGGATAGTGTTGTCAAACGAAGGCCAGTTTGTATAATTAGAACAAGGTGCCCTCCTTCACATGGCACACTTGGGATGCCATGAAGAGGACCCATGTTTTGGGATGTAGTTGGCATGAATGACCAACCATATTCATTTGAACTAGCAAGCTTGGGAGGTGGGTCAATGGCAGGCAATTTTGTTTGATGACCATAATTTAGCTGCTGTTGTTTTCTGGCCTTTTGTGTCTTTCCCTACACACACTGTCAGCAACACCATTTCTAACCACACATGATGGGTAAAACAAACATTAATTTGCTCACCAACTATCACTTATGATTTTTGGGATCCAAAGTTGGTTTGGCTTTTGCCGAATTGTTCTAGCTATGGACCGGATTTGCTAATTGCATTTGATGATAAATATATAATAATATTCCCAAAAACTTGGGCAAAGCATTATACACAATTAGCATCCTGAGTTTGTGTTGCCTTTCCAGAAGCAACGGGAAAACTCGGACGTGATGTTGGCTAGCATTCAAGAAACATCGCTAATCAAAAAAGTCAATAGTATCCTCATTCAAGCTACAACAAGCTGCAACAAGCTTCCCCGTTCAAGCTGCAATAAGCTTCTTCATTCAAGCTGCAACAAGCTTTCAAAGGAAAGATGTAACAAGCTTCTTAAGGAAAGCTGCAACAAGGTTCTGAAGGAAAGCCCCAACAAGCTTATGAAAGAACAATGCAACAAGCTTGTGAAGGAAATATGGAACAAGCTTCTGAAGGAAATAATGCAACAAGCTTCTGAAGGAAATATGGAACAAGCTTTTGAAGGAAACAATGCAACAAGCTTCTGAAGGAAACAATGCAACAAGCTTCTAAAGGAAACAATGCAACAAGCTTATTAAGGAAACACTACAATAGGCTTTTGAAGGAAAGCTACAACAGAAGCTTCAGAAGCTGCAAGAAGCTTCTAAAGGAAAGCCCCAACAAGCTTTTGAAGGAAATCTGCAATAAGCTTCTGAAGGAAATTTGCAACAAGCTTATGAAGGAAACAATGCAACAAGCTTTTGAAGGAAAGTTCCAACAAGCTTCTAAAGGATACAATGCAACAAGCTTCTAAAGGAAACGATGCAAAAAGCTTCTGAAGGAAAGTTGCAACACAAGTTTCAAAAGGTGCAACAAGCTTCTAAAATAAAGCCCCAACAAGCTTCTAAAGGAAAGCCCCAACAAGCTTCTAAAGGAAAGCCCCAACAAGCTTCTAAAGGAAATCCACAACAAGCTTTTGAAGGAAATCTGCAACAAGCTTCTAAAGGAAATAATGCAACAAGATCTAAAGGAAAGCTGCAACAAGCTTCTGAAGGAAACAATGCAACAAGCTTTTGAAGGAAAGTTGTAACAAACTTCTGAAGGAAACAATGCAACAAGCTTTTGAAGGAAAGCTACAACAAGCTTCTGAAAGAAAGCCCCAATAAGCTTTTGAAAGAAAGCCCCAACAAGCTTCTGAAGGAAACAATGCAATAGGCTTATGAAGGAAAGAATGCGACAAGCTTATGAAGGAAAGAATGCAACAAGCTTTTGAAGCCTAGCTATAAGAAGCTTCTGAAGGAAAGTTGCAACACAAGCTTTAGAAGGTGCAACAAGCTTTTGAAGGAAAACTACAACACAAGTTTCAAAAGCTGCAACAAGCTTTTGAAGGAAAGCCCCAACAAGCTTCTGAAAGAAAGCTACAACAAGCTTCTGAAGGAAAGCCCGAATAAGCTTTTGAAGGAAACTTTTATTTCATTTTAGCATGTCCTTGTATATGCAAGCATCTTTGTCTTAAAGACATAGGGGCCTATAGGGTAGTGGTTTGGGGCCTCTTACACCTTGAACATATCCTTTAAGCGCGCCACTGGTGACTACTTGGATGCATAACATCACTAAAGCCACTAGAAAAAAACTTGATGAAGTTGTAGAGAAATCTCCACAACAACAATTAGCTCAAAATAACTGCACAACATATGCACCCTAACAACATCTACCAGCTAAGGTTGAGTTTAGCATTGCCTGCTCACAAGGTGACTTGTGTCTCTTTGGTCTAGGAAGTCTTCGAGAACGCACAGATGTGGAGCCTCGGGGCATGACATCATCTTGCTCAGGTTCTATGCCTTCAATTTCTTCAGATTCTAGCTCCCACTCCCGTTCTTCATTTCCCTTTCATGAAACAACTGGTCACTCCCTTCCCCGCGTTCGTGGATAGACTCTTCACTGCTATCTTGCATTGCAAGCATTTTTGCAACTCGTTCCTTGTTTTTGTTGTAGCTTGCCTCTATGTTCTTCGTGGGGTGCGCCTAGGAAGATCAAACCTTTAACAAATTTTTCTGTTGACAAGTCCTAGAAGTGACGTTGCAACTATGATATCAACCAAAAACATTAAATTCCGATTAACACCAATATAATCCGAGGAGAAGATGGCAGGTGTGTAGCTAATATGACCATTAGGTTGTAACACTAGGAAGGAGATTGGCACTGGGGAGCAAAAGGGATCACTACAAGTGCAAAGAACTATTATAACCTAGAAGCCTAAAAAACTAAGAGAAGCACCCATGATCTTCATGATCAAAGTTGTAAAGTCCAAGAGAGGACGGTGTTTTTATGAAACCAAATTGACTACTAGACAGAAGTGAGTATTGCTAAAAGAACCTAAGATAGGAAAGAGGTGACAGAAGTGAATAATGCTAAAAATACCTAAGACAAGAGAGAGGTGATAGTTATGAACAACCCTAAAAGAACCTAAGGCAAGAGAGAGGTGATAGAAGTGAGCAATGCTAAAAGGTTCTAGAGGACGTTCCAGTTGAAGCACGAAGTTGTATGGCATGTTCAAATGGGAGATTGCACATGCACGTATTTAGGGTTCCTTACGCAGTTCTACACTGTTTTACCACAAGATTTCAATTTCACCTAAACATAATGCATCCCTCTCATGCACTTTCAAGCATAGTGTTACAGTCTCTCTACATGTGTGAATGGAGCTATAATGGCAAGGTAGTGAGCTTATAGTTCCTCAACAACTTGCAACAAGCCACACTTTTTCATATGTGCCTGGTTCTTTACAACTTGGTGCCTTCTGACCTCCTCGTAACTGACAATAGATGAAGTCATTTTTGTTCCATTCGAGCTTCCCTCCCTATTGGTGACACTATTTTCATCAATTGCATCCATATTTTTAGTGATGTCTAAATCCATTCTACTTTTATTTGATTCCCAGCCCCTCTCAAAATCGATCGTGTCTAACTGACAATAGTTTTCAATGCACTTTCATGCAAGTTGTGTATGAACATGACAATATACCCTGCACTTTTTTTTAAATTCTCGGCCGCAACCCTGGCTATCAATCTTGCCCCACCTAGCTTGTTATAGGGGAGATGGGTGGGCCATAAACTGGTCATTCTACCTACCATGAGAAAAGCAGTTGCTTTCATGGATTTTTGAGATTTCACCCTTTGCCAATGTTTAATGTTGGCCCACCTTTGTTTGTGTTGTTTCCATCTTTGAACACAACTCTGCCCAGTAACATAGCTTATAGTTGTGGTCATGAACTTTATGCCCATCCTCAATATTTCACATCCTTTGTCCACCCTTGCTACACTTCAATTGCAAAATAATCTTATGGCATAATAATAATTAAAAAAAAAATTCCCCCAAAATCACAACTAAAACATTTCAAACTACACACTACTTTACTCAAGCCCATAGAGGCAGGAAATTTGTTCACTGAATTTGCAGAAAGATCTTCTAGTGTTTGGGGTTAATGGTTGGAGGTAAGCATATAACAAGTGGCAGCCACCCGTCTGTTATGCATAGCTAAGATGGGAGTTGCAATGGTCTCAATATACATGGGCATTACAAGTAAGCACAACTACAAGTTGAACTTTGCAATTCAATTCACCAGACAAAATCAACAAGAACAAGAACCAGTTGCTAAAAAGTCCTTGTCTTGGTCAATAAATTACACTAGAATAAAATCTTTTAGAAAGTGGTCAAGGCACATCAACTAAGCCTTCCAGGAGTGCACTAGTTCACCTGAAACTGGCACCTCCTAAAGGTAGTGAATCCAACAAAACATGCTTTGATGGTCTTGATTGGTTGTTGGAACGAACCCCTGTGACCACACAATGAGCACGTATCTATATGGAACTATTAAATGTGAAATCAAAAACCAAACTTCCAGCTCCAATTGAAACTCCATGTTGAAGTTCTGCAACAAGGATGACTGCAGATGGTGCTACATCACATGTACCATAGCTTGGGATGGAAATGAAATAGTTCTCGGCTAATCATCCACCCCTATCATCCTCTAAGTGGTCCAAGGCTTCAGCTGATGTTCCAAAATGAAGGAAAACCATATTTCCTAAATCAATATACATGCCTCTAGGTTGTTTCTTGCATTGACAAGATCCTGCCAAGGATCCCAGCCATTGTCAGTCACTCTATAGACCAAGGCAAGAATTTGCATTAGTTCAAGGAGATGCCCAAAGTCTCAAAGTTTTTTTTACTCCACTCTTCCAAGAACTTAACTCCAAAATGGGATTGACACTGAGCAAACAATGATATAGGCCACAACTGCCAAGTTCTTCAGAAGCCCAAGCACCTGCCAATGTACAACCACATCTATGTCAATCAATGGGTCTGAATTGCAAATGTAAGGATAGTTCCAAAGAGATTCCCAACTTGACTAGCATAGCGAAGGGGCTTTACACACCTAGCCCTCAGGTGCTTCCGCAAGGCACATCATTCCATAGTGAGAATTATGCAACTGCTGAAGCTTTACCAGCTTCCCTTGAAAGACCCACAACATTGCAATATGTGGGAAATAGTTCAAATTGGCACACCCATAGATTGTATATGTATGTATGTTGGTCATTAGTCCTAGAGGGTACCAAAATTATTTAGCAGTTTGACAAGTTGTCTTAAATGATTGAATAGAATTTAGCAATATTCATAACAAGAAGACATAATAAAAGCCAAATTAAATTAACCTCTAAAAAATCATTGATTTTTTTGTCATTTGCTAATGAAAAATCATCAAAGACCAACCCTAACATGGTTTTGAAAATGTAAGAATGGAATTTTCTTTTAGATTTGGCCTATGAAGAGGCTAAAAATATGAGGAGATACAAGAAAATTTGGACATTTCTTTATTGCATATAAAGTTCGAAAGGGGTTTATAGAACTATAACTGGCTTTTAAAATGCTTAAGGAGTGGGGGCTTATACTAAAAGCAACCCATATTGAATCCATTTTTGCATATTGAGGCCCAAAGCAAGTTATTTTTTCTGAGTTTAAATTTACAATAAGGAGTGACACCCATTATGCAATTAGTTGTTTGATCATTATTCTTTGCCCCAAACAAAAAGAAAAATTCAACTAAAAATGGGGACATCAATTTTTTTAAAATATAAACATCAAGGAATTTTGCTATTTTTTGGAAATAAATCTTTAAAAATTGTATGTAGAAAAAAATTGGAGAAAAACCACGATACCAAACCTTTTCAATCCTAAAATCAACAATAAAGTTGTGGAAAAAACTTGTTTGTCCAACCTCAAAGCTGAATACCACATTGCATAGTGTTTTTTTTTCCCAATCTTTTCGTGTTGCACCAAAAGTGGCAATTAGCCACAATATGATTTAACTGAGTCTCAATGTTAAAGAAATAAGGCCAGTTTGAAAGAAAAGAACGATCTAACCAAACCCTCCAAAAACCTAGGCTCTTTCGTAACTTTTTTTTGGAAATGTGGCCATGTTTTCCATGAACATTCCTAAATTTTTCTTTGACCCTGTTTGCATGGGATCTTTTTATAAAATAGCATAATATCGAAACTTCTCAACAAAACAAATTCATTCTGGGCCCATTGGCATCTAAAAGACTTAAAATCCTAACCGTCAATTCTATTTCTATTTTTTCCTCTTTGCGGGCTTGAGTGTTTTGGAATCCAACATAATTAATGCTTGTGATTGCTACATATCAAATCAAAAAAATTAATCATACCAGCAGATGTATGGTATTGGAATTTTTTTGAACTTTGATACTAGTTTAAGTCCTAATATTAGTGCATCTCCAATATTGTAACCTAGGGTCAATTTCCACATTGACAAAATGAATAATTATTATTTTTGAAAGAAAGAATTCATTGTTGCAAATTCAAATTTATTATTATTTCACAATCTACTACGATATTGTCATATGATGAGTGAAATTATATAGATTCTAGTTGGAGATAATTATGATGGTTTTCAGCAACTCAATTTCATATTTTCACAAAAATTCATTTTAGTATTTGAAGGATTATTTATTGACAAAATTGGCCATAGGGTAAGGTAGTAATAGCCAACTGTGTCCATATCAACCAAGCATGTGAACCCTAGGATAAAGGCCAATCAATTTTTATCACAAGTTTTCATGGAGACCCCTATAGGGTGACAACACACTAAAATTAGCCTAAATAGACATCATAGTTAGTTGCTCATCTATTTCTTTAATGATTATATGTATCTATCTATCTATCTATTCTGAAATATCAAAAAAAGGTTCACCTATCTAAAGCTAAACATACTTAGCTCTTCAAGAATGTAAAAAACACTTCAAATTTGTGGGTATTCAATATGCAATGAGCTTTTGAATCTCAACAATGACTTGCATCATATTTATAAAAATTTAAGAATATATATGAACTTTTATTTGACAATATATTAATACGTATTTGAAACCTTGAGATATTGCATGCATTAATATAAATAAATAATAGAAAAATGACATAACGAGTGAAACCTAAGTTAAGTTAAATATATTATGAAACTTTTAGTGTTTCAAAAAACACAAAAAATTTAAATGTTTTATTGAGCATCAAATATGAGAATTTTATCTTGGCTATTATTTTATACAAAACTCAATGATGTTTAAAATCATGAGTTAGGAAAGATGAATGTTAATCTAAAGAACAAACATGTATGTTCATATTCTAAAAGTCCATTGGATATGAACTTTTTAAAATGGACTATCCACTTCCTTGAATTAGGTTATGTGTGATAGTTAAAAACCTTATTGTGCTTCCATGGTTCATATTTATAAATCATACTTATCTGTGTACATTATGTACGGTGTAACGGTGTCACCCCTGCCCATTATGTTGGGTAAGGAGGCAAGCAATCATGTTGGGGTGCCATTGATGACACCTCACCAAACATAATGGGCAGGGATGAGACAACCTCAATACATTAAGGTCCAAGGTGCGGTGGCAAAACTCAACATTGATTTTGAAAATCCATGTTTAACAAAGATTTTGGTCATTGTTATGAGTGTATGATCGTCATTAAAAAATCATGCCTTGTAACATGGTCAAGAAAATAACATAATTCCACCCTGGCCCAAATTATTGTTTGAAAGCAAGCTAAACATAAACCATGGTACTTACCATGGTTAGAAGCAAGGCCAAATTGCCTCATACAAAGCCAAATTGAGGACCCCATGCTTGTTGTAGATAACTAATTTAGTTTAATTCCCATGTGCACAACAAGGCTGTACCTATATCATGCTTAGTTTATAACTTTTTCTAACATATTTCAACGCAGGCAATATTGTAGTTTTTTGAAAAGAATGAAAGTTGCAAAAGATTTACATTTTTTTAAATACATGTTTTTCCAAAGGAAAGGAAAAAATCTAATAAAATATTTGGGAATATTTCATTTGTTGACATGAAATCCTCAAATTTTGTTAATTATTCAAATGTATTTGTACAAAAGAACTTCAAACATAACCAAATTGGCCACATGAAATGAATTTTATGCATTCATTGGTATCATTGGAAAAAAAGGAGCAATTCGTGGCAATTTGAAGTAGGCTACCAAGAAGCTATGACAAGGTAGGCCAAGGTGTAAGACATGGTACCCTAAGGGGCAAGCCATAATGATAAAATGACTATGGGTGGGAACTATATGGACAAAATGGACCTTAGGTTGCCTAGCACCTAATATAGAATGGACCCTAACGTGCAAGTGGATAAAAAACAAGCATGGATTTTTCTACTTCTTACAAGCCCAAACCAATGTTCCATAATCCCAAACAAAAGATATTTATAGAATTTTAGAAGTCCATGAAAGTGAGGTGTGAGGGGCATGAAAATTTTGGATTAAGCATAAGGACAAATTGTCCAATACTGTTTTTTTTTTCAATGCTACCAATGAATGTAAGAAAATCATTCCTTCCTTACCCTTAATTTTATTTATTTTTCAATTTTTATTCTTTTCGCCTTTGGGGTGAGCGGTGGGGGAAGTGAGTTAGAGGGTGGGAAAGTCGATAACCTAAGTAGGTAGAGAATGGCTTAGGTAGGTGGATAGGTGACCTATGTAGGTATGTACAGGGTGGCGGGTAAAGAGAACCCCCCCGCCCCTCCTGCCCCCCCAAACCCCAAAACCCATTTTGCCTTACCCCAAATCCCAAAGGAGACAAAAAATCAATGTTTGGGTAATGAACCTGAACAAATCTTATGCATAATTTGTGGGCAACATTGAAAGAAAACTAGTTTTGGGCAATATAACCCTACAGTACTTGAGGGCCAGCACAAATGTTTTTGCCTATGATATGGTAGCCCAAGGCCTAGGCCACCATAACAATTTGACCATGGGCCATCTGGTTTTTTGACCAAATTTGGTCACATGTTACATAAGGCCTAGGTCAAAATGTACCCTAAATTGCTTGGGTTCCTATGACGTAGAATATTCTAATTCTTATCCTAGGCCCAAGCTAATAATCCATGTCTTTGAGGTCCCAAGACATATAACATTATAATATTTTACCTCAAGCACATGTTGATATTCTATTTCCTAACATCCATGAATGATAGAATATTTTATTTCTTACCCTTACCCAACCCCATACCCCCATGTCTTGTGTCCAGCACATAGAATAATTTAATTTCTTACCCCAACCCAAGCCAATACCCCATGTCTTGTGTCCAACACATAGAATAAATTGATTTCTACCTCCAGCCCAAGCCAAAAAAATTATTGCCTTTCCCTACCCACTTCCATGGCCTTTTGGGAGCTTGTAAGTGTTTCAAGCTCCACCCCAAGCCTAAGTCAAAATTTGGGTGCCATCCCACCCCCACCCTATGGTCTTTTTTGAATTCCCTAAACAAGCATTTTTTCTAACCAATTTGTAAAGGTTATGGTAATCGAATGGAGGTTCAAATTAAAACTTCCATTCAACAATCTAGAATTGTTTTTTCCAATGGAAGTAATTCTATGATGTCCATGCATAACTGTCAGCTCCATTTGGTCCAAGATGGAGCAAAGATTTTATCCCCGAATCTTGCATTGATACATATTCTCTTTTAATGGGCTGAGCTAAACAACCCAATGCAATCTATGAGTAGGCACAACACACATTGAAGGGGCCCCAATTTTTTGGGGCATTTGGGGTCTAGGGTATGGATTTTCCATTTACGTCTTGTTCCCAATACGTCCCCACATTGTTCCCACCTAGATCATAGTGGGTCCCCTTCAGGGGTCCCTTATGTTCCTCATGCACCTGGGCTATAGGTTCTTTGACTTGATGCCGTTAAACCCAATTTTATACATTGGGGCAAGTACTACTCATGCTCAATTAGAGCAATGTAACATTTGTACTACTTTGATAATGCATTTCCAAATACACAGGATAGGGTCTAGGTGTAAAAGTAGGGATGGTTAGGTCTAGGGTTATTTTCAAAAAAAATTCAATGTAGCCTAAGTGGCGATCATCAACAAGAAAATGTATATAAAGTGACGATCATCTATCTAAAGATTAAACTAAATTTGGCTATAAACTAGGTTTGAAGAACAATTCATGTATGAACTTTTTATATTCATGGCTAGGCACTAAAAAAACAACAGACAAATATCGAAATGTTCAATATATTTTTTCAACTTCAAGTGATGGAAACCATCCAAAATCACTCCATTTTCACAACTTTTGTTTTCTATTTCTTTTTAAGGAGACATTTTGCCAGTAGAATTAAGGCTAGTTGTTTGGTTTTGGCCCATCATGAATATTTTGAACCCAAATTGGACAAGGATTCAATATACCCAGGTTCAAATGTAGTGAGTTGTGTGAATATCCCAAAACATTTTGAATGATGCTCAGTATTTGATCTTGAAAAATGATGCTTCAATATGTGATCCTACAAAAATACTTTTCAAGTCAAAGGTTTATCTACCTTTTTGTAGCCCCACTGATAAAATTGTAATTGAGATTATAATTGGGTGGGGGACTACTAATAGCAAACCACCTATATCAATCTTATGATTCACCAAATAAAAACATTAAGACCTATCAAAGCATATTTATTACACTATTTTCTTTGTGTACATGAATAAATTGGTAATAATTAAAATTCATTATTAAAATAAGATTCCACGTAATATGGAATAAATATGGATGGTTTCACATGTATTTTTCAACAAAGTCTCAAAACATTAAACTTTTTGGGGAAAACAAAGAAACATGTATAGGTTTAGTGAATTCTATTCAGAGGCTTGAAAAAAATTCGACAAAACTACAATATAATAAATTTCTTTTAACGTTTGTGGGTGCATTTTTGCACTAGTTTTCCAGGAAAAAAAGGTTGGTGTGATTCATGTCAATTAGTGCATGGCTTAACTCAAAGTCAATTGTTTTTCTTAAAAACAAACCTCATTCCTAAACCCATCAGATTGCTCCTTTAAAAGTATTGCAAATATTCATGGATGAAGGGCATCTACCGATCCACAATAACAATTATTTATTATTTATTTAGTGGAGGCATATTTCTTGGCAGGTTGCAGACAATCATAAAGGAAGGTTTTTAACAAATCTCTACTATCTATAGTGGTGTTGCCTTCTAATAGAGTTATCTAAACTTGACATTGCTCGACTACACTGGGATGTGTCATTCATGCTTCATCGATAAATACTAGCTAGTATCACTCATGCTCCATCCATAATACTAACTCCAAATATATGTGGTGTGGAACCATGGATGGGTTAAGGGGAGTCAATTGACAAATAATAACAACTGTTTTTCTTATTGCCTATAAGCTACTTCCTAGAATAGGCAAGGCATAGACCATGTGCAAAAGAGAAGTGTTCAAATGTAGCATGTCAACAAGGACAAACATGTGCACCTTTAGAGGAGGGGGAATTTGATGCATAGAAAATGGAACCATTTGTGGTAGGGGTTCTTGTTGGGATTTTGTGAAGTAGCCAAAGTGATGACCATCTAGAAAATAATGTAGTCAGATTTGGTTATATCATAGATATGAAGATAAAAATAAATAAAATTTATATGCTATTGAACTTAATATAAAAGTCTCGCAATTTACATTTTTTTCACTTGTTAAAATTTTTAAATTTGAGTCACTTTTCCATAAAAAAAATCCTTTGCATATCTCAAAATCAAATTAATATGTTCAAAAGTTGGCAAAAATGTTGGGTGACTGTAGGAAGACTATGTAAACAAAAGAAGTCGTCTATTGTGTAGACCTAGGAACATGCACAAACCATGGTAGGCAATGATTAGCTCGCCATGTATTCGTGCACAATGAATACAAATAATAAAAATTGGTGTTAGTGGTTGACACCAAAAGGATCTAGACCTAATGACCTAGGTATAATTATGCCAACTAACCAAAACAATACCACACATGGGAAGCCAATAAATATTAGCGTTGGGTGGTGTCACAACATGGGGAGCAGGCTCCTTTTTCCCATCAATTAGTTTTTATTTCTTCCAAATAAGCACCCCATGTTTATAACTGGGGTAACAGCCTAATTGCAAATGGTTGGAAATAAATATTACTCCTAAACAACTTGGTTTTTTTGAATGAACATGCTGGTTTTTTTTTAAATAAAATAAAAAACCACTCCTACTTAATAAGAAGGTTCTGCATGTTGTCAAGGTGCCCCAATTTTTTATGTCTTTTAGAGTTGGGGTTGGGGAATATGATATTTTCATTTTCCCCTCATTCCCAATGTGTTCCCACCGCATTGCCTATAATTTAGCAATGGGTTCCCACTAGGCTTCCCAACATGCTCCCGAGTTTCCAACATGTTCCCAATGATACCTATCTATTATCCTAACCACATTGGCAAATGACATCCTCCTCTTTTCTTGTTTCCATTATATTCCCAATGGGTTCCAAAAAGGATTTCAACATTTTTCCGTGTTCCCAACACCCATCATATAACAATTCATCTTGATCCCATATGTGGTGGCAAATGTTATCCCCCTTTCATACACTAAAGTGGTTTGAAAGTGAAGTAACTTCATGTGCATCCAAATTTTGGGGGGCATCCAGAATGTAGTTTTTTTTTTTTCAATGAGCCAATCAAGTTATTTCATTACAGTATGAACATTCTGTCATTGGTACACACCTCATCTAAGTATCTGAAACATGAATGAATACCCCAAGTTTCATATTTGTGATTCATGTTACCTAAAGCGCAGTTAATTTCACAATTGCTTTGACCATGCCTACTAGTGTAGATATCTAATATAGAAGACAATGGGTTTATGTATCTTGGGCCCTACATGGTAGGCCCTTGCATATTATTTTGTAGGTTATCATTTTCTCATTTAAGCATGATTTTCAAGTCCCCAAAATTAAAAAATTGAGGCTTTAAAATATCAAGAAAGGGACTCACATGTAATTCTAAAAGGGTTGGCATTTTAAAAATGAAAAAAAACACATCAAAATTTTTAAATATTTAATGAGTAATGAATTTTTTAATTTTGACAACAAATTTTGTCATGTTTTGTAAAATTCATGGATATGGACTTTTATCTTACAATGTGTTAGTCTTATATGTTTGAAACTTTGGGATATTGAATGAATTATGTTAAAAAAATTAAAGATCCATTGAATGAATGGAATGTATTTTTAATTTATCATGTTATGGACTTTTCAAAATCCTAAAAACTATAATTATTTTAAAAGCCTTTTTAAACATTTACGAATAATTATTTTTTAAAAATTTCTATTATGATTTTTTAAATATGTTTTATAGCATCATGATTTGAAATTAGAAATGGGAATTTTTAAATTTTCAATACAATATAAATATTCCTATTTTAAGCCAGTTTTCAATTACATTAAAAGAAGACTTTGAAAAGGGATATAATCTACTAAAACTTAACCACCCTGATGTGCTTTCATCCAATTTTCAACTAACTTTTAGTTAAGTCTTAGTTAAATTTAATTAATTCCTAATTGATTCTTAGTTAAGCTGATATTAAATTTTAATGAACTCATAGTTAATTCTCAATTAGGAAGGTTCTTAAGAAGCTCCTTTATTCAATGCACACATAAAAGCCCTCTTGGAAACTTCTTTGAACCAAGTCCCCAAAGGGGTATAAATAAAAATAGAACCCCTCATTTCTTTTATTTTGTTCAACATTAATTTTAGGCACGATCTTACACCATAGCCTTGTTATGTTCTTTTCATGTTCATGTTTACATATGTTAATTTATTAAAGATTTGTTTTCATGTTGGTCTTGCACATCTCGAGTTCTTGTTCTTAGTTTTTATGTTTTTATTTTTGAATCACATAATTTTGTCCTGTTCCTTGTTTGAAAGTTAAATTTAAACCTTTCTTTTAGCCTTTGTTCTTGTGAATCTTCATGTCTTTGACATTAGGTTCTAAATTTGTTTTAATTAATTTGTCGCAACCCCACTTTGGCCAAATGTGGGGGTGAAGCCCAACACTTCCAAAGTTGGGGACTTGGAGTCCTCCGGGACTCCTGAATGTTTAGAGTTCGACAGCAAGGCCTAAAACACCTTGCATTGAGGTGTTCTTGGTGTCATTGAAAAGGTCTTGAAGCGTAGATATTGAAAATGGCCTCGCATTGGTCATTCGGACATCTGCAGCCCAAATTATGGGCAAAAGAAGGGTCGGGAGTCAAACTGGTAGTTTGACTCCCGACCATTAAAAGTCGGAAATCGACCTCTTCTCGACGTCCGAATTGAAAGTGCGACATGGCGTTGAAAAGATCTCAACAAGGGCTACAACTTTGGTTTAAACCTTGTTGCAATCGGACTCTACAGTCGAGAGTTATGGCCATTCAAAGTTCCAAGAGTCCCGTCGGGACAATTTCGAGACTCCATTTCGGGACTCCATTTCGGGAGTCCCAACAAAATGTGCCATTTGGATGTAGCCTCGGCGGCGAGCTGCAGAGAATACTATAGGGAGTAAGGCGGTGGCTTACTACTGAGTCCGGGCCGTGGTGAGTCTTGTGTGTCCAAGTGCCCGTGGCAAGTCCCAACACCAAAGGGTGTCCCGAATGCTAAACTAACCTATTGTGGTTGGTTTTTGGATGCAGATTCACACGAGCTAAAGTAGTCCCTTTTCCTACTGTAATCCCTAGGCTCCCAACTCGACCCTTTACCCCTTTTTAGAGTTGGAAGTCGGGAACGTGCCACTAAGTCACAACTTTCGCAACTTGACTTTGTGAAACCCTCAAGTGGGTTTCACCCCATGACTTGGGAGCGTGTCATAATTTGTGTTTTTTTCCTTGTGTGTGTGTGTGTGTGTTTTTTTTTTTCCTTACAACATCCAATCATTGATTTGTGGCATTGGTAAACTCATAAGACAACTACAATAATAGCAAGTGGTGGAATTAAGTAAAACACCTACAATTCCATTTGATATATTTATGGATGTAGGGTACCAAAGTGTTAAAGTTGTTGGTGATGAAACATCACTTTGAGTTTCAATAATCGGTCTTAACATTTAATCAATCAAGAAGTTCAATGTTTTATCCATTGAAGAGGAGTAGAAAATGTTAGCGTAATCGATGTGTTAACCTACGTTTCGAATCGGTTTGAATATTATATTTAGATATTTTTGCATGTGAGATTTTTTTATCAAAGGTTGTTCTGAATTCCACAATGTTGATTTGGATGAATTGTCCTTACTTAATTTACCTACGGGTGTTGTTTTACAATTATGTCAAGGTATATTGAAAAATTAAAAAATAGATGTTACTGAATGTTTTATAGATCAACATTGATTTCTTGTTGATTATCTAGTGGCTAATATCATTTAGACATACAAGGAAATTGCTCAACAACATTCTATTTGGTGTGATGATTAACCAACATCATATCTTTTGTTTTTATAGGCTAAATTTCAATGGCAATTTTCCATGAAGTATGGTTTAGTACTACCCTTATTGGTTGGAATTAGTTGAAGCTAATTGTGGACATTTTCACTTTTGATTTTCTAGATTTAAAATATGTAAAACGACCATGCTATTGGAATTACTTGAATGGAAGAGGTATTTGTGCTTTGGGAATATGGGATGAAAGTCATAAGTCATCGAGATTTTATTTCCTATGACAAGTAAATTTAATGGTTTTTTTGTAGTTATGGGTGAAAACATAGTCAAAGGAGCCAAGGGCGCCAAAGTAAAAGTCTTTTTCCAAGGATTACACATGACACATGTCATTTTTGTGTTGGTTTATAACTTTAAATTTGTATTTTGAGTACCCTCTTTAACATTACATTTTAGATATAAATAAATTTTTATTTACAAATTGATTTTATATCATGTATATTATGCATTCATGCCTTTTTATCACATAAACATGAACAAAGTCTTTTTATTAAAGACACATTTTCAAAATCCATAATTTTCAAGGTCAAAAGCACTTTTGGGTGAAAGCAAAACAAAAGAAACTAAGTAGTGTGTGGACAATTCTTAAATTTTTTTTTTAAAATTTGAAAAATCACCATGGGAACATTATATATATATTTGAAATAAGTTTTAATACTTTCAAAGTTGCAACTACAAAATTTTCATGAAAATTCACTATGCTTCAAGAGTCCTTTTATATATTTAAAGCACTCAAGAAAAACATGTGGACAAATGTTTTTTTTGTATAAAAAGTTTTTTTCCTTTATTAAATTTTCATCAAATCGTTTCAATTTTTTGTGAACTTTAATATATTCCACAAGAAAGGATCCATGTGTTCAAAACATTCCAAAAAAAAAAAAAAACATATATCATTTTAGATTTGAATATTCAAATGTCCTTTTACACTTTTATAATTTTGAATTTGCAATCATGGTTCAAAGTAAAGTAATAGATTTGATTATAATGTAAGGTTTCATGCAAAACAAATTGAATTTCTCTCATGTTATATGTCATATTTGGTTTCAAATTTGATATCCAACTTAAAAAACTATGTGAAAAATGCAATATAAACTAATAGAAAATTGCCACATGGAAAATGTAGTCCTTGGAAAGGACATTAACCTTGGCGCAACTAGCTCCTTTTTTCATGCTTTCACCCTTTTGAACCAAATGTGCTCAAATCATCTATAAAAACAATTTTCATCAATTCAAGTCCTCTTGCCTTTTTAATCATCAATGTTAAAATCATCTTCAATTTTTAGAAGGAATCATGGTGCACAATTGGTAGGAAAAAAGATGTTTAAAAAAAACAAGGAATGTCCACTTTCAAGGTTTGAGTGCTTTGAACATGCAAAAACATTTTTGATTTGTGTCAAACTTTGAGCATGTAAACTTTCCAATTAATGAAAATATTCAAAAAAAAATTATGACAATCCAAATTATTGTGCTTCACTTGTGATCTTTCAAACTTAGAAAAATACAGTTTTAATGTCCACTCATTTGGGTGGCTCCTTTGATTGTGTTTTTACCCTTATGTGTTAAATTTTTTTTTTGACCTTCTACATTTTTTTTTGGATTGGTTGTGTGTTTTTTGTGGTTGTAAGTACAACCATATTGACAAACACTTGTGGATTGCATGATGTAATGGATTGTTAGTGGTGAATTGATATGTGGTTGACAACTATGTTATGAAGAGGCATTTGTTGAAGACATAGCTGCATATAAGAAAACAAAGGTAAGGTTTTTTGTATTCTATTTATGATTTTAAAAAAAATAAAATTAAGTGTTTTCTTGATATGTTATTGGTAAATTTGTTTGTTGATGTTGAAAATTCCAATTCTTGATCAATAGACCTTGAATTAGTCTAATTTTGAAAATCAACAAAAGGTATTTGTTGTTTTAGTTTTTTTCAAAAAATTTCATATTTTTATCATTATTTTAATTTTATTGTTTGGTGATTTTAATTTTAATTTTGTTGTAGGATGACATCAATGGAATTGATGTTTCTAGAATAATTGCTCTAGGTGCTATTATGGGGGCATATGTCCATGTTCAAGATGCTGGTATTTTGAATTGTGGAATTGTTCCTTCTTCTAGTGTTTCTTGTAGTAGTGTTTGTTTAGCCTTAGTTCTATGGTTGTGTTTCATGCTTCAACTTTTATGTCTCAAAAGAAAAACATAAAGAAAATGGTGCCTTCTATCCTTTCTTCCGACCAAGAGAATATGCGTCTGCCATTACCAAATTTTGGTGGATCCACCATGGATTTTGATAACAAATTCTACAACATCATGTTTAACAAAGAGCTTTTGAAGCATAAAGATAGGTTGGATGCTATTTTTGCTCAATCGTTGCTTTAGACTATGAGTGGAAACACATCTTTTAGTCATGTTTTCAGCAATTTTTAGAACTTTCCTATCACTATCATTTACATTGTTGACCCATTTAATTAATTCCTGGACTACTAGGCGTAGTTAATAGAATTTGATTGAGTTTTAACAACTTCATCATGCAACTTAAGAGCTTTTTTGGGACACTTCTTTGATTTTGAATAGCATTTGCTTTCTATATTACATGTAGAATTGAGCTTATGGGGGAGGATGTGGATAGGATGACAAAATAAGGATATAGAGATCATGAGGTTGCCTACCCAAAATTGTGGGAACATTTGATTTTCAATTGCTTTTGTTTACATTGTTGGGATTGTTATTCATTAGATGTTTTCATTTTATTTTTTTGCTTTTGTATTAATGATTTTATGGACAACTCTTTGTTGTTTTCATGTTTTTGGTTTTTGAATTGTCATTTGACTATGGTTCCATGTTGGGGTGAATCAAAAAAAAAAATTTCAATTATTTTAAAGATTTTGAATTGGTTTTTCAATGTGGTTTTAATTGTTTGTGGTCTTTGATCATTGTTGTTTCTGTTTTTGAATCTGGTTTCTTGTTTTGAGTCAAGTTGAGCTAGTATGGTTGCATTCAAATTGTGGGTTTTGAATCATTGATGTTTGTGATTTTGAGTCCATTGTTTGTTTTGAATCAAAATGAATGACTCTGCTAGTATTTAATTTTGTTTTTGGTTTTGAAACAGTTTTGAAAGCACTTTGATTTTTGGTTTGGAGTTAGAATGTTTGAATGTGAGGACTTATGTAGTGCATTTGTTCTTGGGAAATATGGATTTTGAGTCTATTAGACCTTGCTAGTATGTTTGTTGAGTTGTTGTTTTTGGGTGTACATGGGTTTTGGAAATGGGCACATGTGAATTCCAAAATTGCCAACAACCTGTCTCATTCTTCCTTATAAGTTTGATTTAGAAGTCTTCTCAATGTATAGCTAATTAGTGTCATGGCAGATGGCATTATATTTGTATATCACCTCCTTTGAATAAATGAAAAAGCCCTTTTATGAAAATTTCTCAAGTTTTGAAAACTTCTCGGATTTTTTTGAAGTTTTGGCATTTTTGAAATTAAAAAAAATTTACATGAATTTTTGTAGACAGAAAAAGAAAATTAGAAAAGAAAGGAAAAAAATGAAAAAAAAAGAAACGAAAAAGAAAAAGAAGAAAAGAAAGTTGAGACAAAAGAAGAGTACCTTCCATGGCATGGAAGGTACTCTGCCACGCTGGCTTCAAAAATGGGTTTCTCAGGGTGGGTGGGGTACATAAATTAACAAAGAGAAAAAAACTTCAGTTCTTTACATCTATGTAAGGTCAAACATGCTATTACATTACTAGTGGCCCTAAACTATGGTATGGAACATTCTAAAAGACCACCTAGGCAATGTGAATATTTCATTACCATAGGTTAAATATTCCTCATCTGCTTGTGGAGTATTCATTATAAACACGATTCCATTGTTCAGATATCTTAATATCTTAGGTGCAAGCATAAAAACGCAACATCCTCCCAGAGAATTCTTAGCTTATTTATAGGGCAGATTACATTTAGTAATCACGCTTACAAAAAGAGCCCTAGGGCAGAGGGTGTGAGATTGTAAGATCCTTAGGGTGCAGGATGTACACCAATAAGATCTTTAACCTGATACATCAAGTTACTGTTGAAACTGTTTTGTGTATTTATATAATAAAATTTTCACCCTGTTTATATACAAACAGGGATTATAATGTTAATTTATTAATATACAAAGGGTGTTGAATAGGCTTTGTGTGTAGGTGTGCAAAAAAAAAAGTATTGAACAATGAAATTGCTGGATTTGGTGGTTTGAATTTTTAAAAGTTATTTTGAGTGAACTACTAATTAAATGTTTTAGAAAATTTGATAGGTTTGTGAGAATTTTGAGAGGACCAATGGAAATGTCAGAAAGGGATCACTTTTTTCAATGTTCCGCTGAATAGAGTTCTGTATAAGGCTAAAGATTTTTTTTTCCCAGGCCAGTGGGACTGCTGGATAAGGTTTGAATTTATTTTTTAGTTATCTTGAGTGAAATAGCCCTCGATATTTAACTGGTATTCGTAAACTGCTTTTTACAAATAGGGTCTTAGCAAAGTACCCCAGCACTTTGTTAAATATATTACCGGATCATTTCAAATTTTGAAATGAATCTAATGAATATAGAATACTTAAAACTATAATTTTTAAACATTAAAACAAAATTTTTCACTGTTTAAAGGACTTTAAAGAAGACTTGAATTTTTTTTAAATGACATATTTTTGAAAAAAAAAAAATCGACCTTAACATAACAATATACTTAAAATTTCAAACATTTAAATTAAAAAATATATATATATTCCAAAAACATTTCAGAATAAGCATAGGACAAATGAGTTAAAGCCCAAGTTGTGCTTGCAACCCGTTCCGATATTAATTAAATTATTTTAAATAAATGTTATTCCGCATTTTTTTTCCCTGCCTCAACTGTAGAAATTCAAGGAAATATGTATGTTTTCTACCAAATATAGGATCTAAAAGAAAAAAGAAATCCAGATACCAACACAGATAAATGGTCTAGCCTGTGCATTTTCAACAGTCGGAATAGAATAGAGTGCAATGGAGTTGAACACCTTTGTGCTCTTTAAATCAACCAATCTCAGATTCACACAAGTTTCCACTTCATATGGGAGAGCTACATACAACCAGAAAGCATAAGTGGCAACCTACATAACATCACGACACAAGAACTTGTCCAGCAATGATGGTGGCAAATGGTTGGAGGCCTGGAATGGCCTGACCTTAAACCCTAAATATCCTCCATACATGTATCACATTACAGATATTGATCAATTGCAATTGCACAAAATGGGAGAGTATCAACCTCAAGGCTATTGCTCATTTGATGACCATTACTGGATAGCATCTCACCTGACCAACATATAAAATTCTCATTCAGAAACACCACCACCATTTCATGGCTTCAGAGTTTCTGGGCAAAAGCCAGGCATACTGAAATGCTCAGGGGGGTGAATACACAAACAGAAACTTGAGCACCTGTTCTGCATACCGCAATGCATCAATGAAGCTACTACTACTTTGAGATTAAGGATGGTAGTGTCCATACTTTCAAATCTCCAAACAAATCTTGCAACCTCTGAAATTGGTGTGAAAACCTCTTGGCTGCTGTCACATCTCCTGTGTCAGATTCTGTGGCCCCCTCAAATCTAATATATCCAGATTGTGATTGAGTGCACCTTTGGCCAGGCCCACAGCATCGTTCATGAGATTGTAGATCCCACATAATTGACAACTGCAATTCCACCAGCCACCACTTTACTTGTGGGTCTGCATCAGCTTTCACGTCAAGACTAGACTCTAGTCAACTGCAACATGATTGCAACAAGGATTCCAAGAGCTTTGGAGCTTCCAGTGGATGTCTCTCTGGAGGAAAATCCCTCAGGTTGCCATGCCTGCTCATCTGTGGTCATTCAATCTAGCTGGAGCTCAAGGCAAAAGCACCATCCCATGCCTGCTCTAAAGTTTGGAGGTGAAAAGTAGAGGTCACAGCTGCCTCCAGATCTAAGTGTGATCTTCCAGAATCTGATCGAAGAGGAGCACATCTTGGATGCCTGTTATATCATGGAAATTCACCAGCTTATTCTCAATCTCTTTGGCCATCACACAGTTATTTCACAAGCTGTGCACCCACTGGCTGATCAAGCACAAGTAGACACAAAGTTCCTTCTCCCAAACTGTGATAACAAAAGATTGCAGAGATAGTCAGGCAACACAGAAGAAGACACAAATTCCCAGTCATCATCAACTTCTGGAGACCTCCAGACACCACCACTCTGCAACACTATGTAATCTGCCTCTGACAGCAAGAGAGGCACAGATCAAAACTTTGCAACCCCTGATATATCATGATATATCTTGCATCTCTTACACCTGATTCCTGATCAAAATGATGTCCAACAAACTCCATGCTTGCAGATTGCACACATATATTGTCACAAAATTCCTATAAGTAACCCTTTGCTGATTGCATTACCACACAAAGTTGACTGTCACAGGCACAATAGCAGAGATCAATAGATGTATGAGAGGAGTTTGGCAACCAAGTCCAAAGCAACAGGAATGTGATAAGCATGCCTGTCAGTGATTGTCTCTGTATAAGCAAGGACACAAGCATCATCTTCTTTTAGAAGATGCATCCCTTTAAGGGATTGAGGGTTGGTGTTAGCCAGGATTCCTGAAAGGATGTGGGAGATGAGAGCATGCTTTGTGCAAGCAGGACTTGGTTTGACTAAACGCTTATATTCTCAACAGGTGCAGCCTTCTTGTCAATTCTCTTGACAATTCCAGCAATAACCTGCATACAGAAAGAGACCAGTCCATGCCATCTATGAAAATGGAAGATTACATGTGTATATCTTCAACTCCTTAGTCTCCAACAGCTTGAATTCCATTAACATTGGCTCATACAATAACTAAAACTGAAGACTCTAGTTTTTACCTGCTTTTTGAAGAAATAATTCTAATTCAAATGAATTACAAGCCATCAGTGCAACAATTGCACATTCCTAATAAAATAACAGACCCACATTGCAGAAGTTTGAAAAAACCTAACACTGAAAGGCGAGTTGTGCACACAAGACAAGAGGATTGCAATCAGAACAGGTGGCCATGGAGGAGTACCTTGCCAGGGCCAAGCTCATAACTACTCTGCAATCCCTTCCCCAAAATTGTTTTCAGACTCGTCTCCCATTGAACAGGAGAATGACCTGCAGTAGACAACAATTGACTCTCCGACAATCAGTATTGCACCCAGAAGTGAGTAACTGCTGATCACAGTCCAACTTGCACAGACTGACTAATGGTGTATGGTTGATGGTTCAGTGTCCAACTGATACCAGATCTTCCGGAAAGCCAGTTCACCTTATCAACAAAGCCAGCTATATAGGAGCTCTTATCTCCACATCAAGAAAGATGCAGTGTTTGTTCTCAAAGTCATAGAGGAGGACAAGATGATGCTGATTGCTGCTATCAACTTGAGTTACAGTAAGACTTTCATAGTAGTAGATTCACAGTGGATCAGGTACCTATCTGAGATCCAGTCCCTGCCTTTACTACTTCTGCAAAGAAAAGACAAGATTTTTTGCATCATCCATATGACAAAGGAGAACCCATGGGTGATTTCAGTGCCACACAATGCTCTACAGCAATTTGGTGCGCAATACAGAAACTACCTGTTGTGCCAGAATTTTCTTAATGATAACAAGGTCTGAGTGTGGTTCAGCATCAACGTTAGAATTACTGGGATTCTTGGGGTCTTGAAGTCTGTAGTGGCCAAAGCAGCTTCCAACTTCTCCACTGCTGGGCCCATAAACTGTGTGTGAAAAGCACCTGCCACTGCCAGACGCACCTGCAAACAGATATCCCTCACTAGTTAGCGGTAACAAAGCTCATAGATGACCTACTGAACAAACAATGCCTGCCTACAGAATTGTCAGTCCTAAGCTGTGGACCACCAACCCAGGGGTTCATTTATGGAGTTTACATCACATATGATTCAGATGGTCACGTAATTCATTGCAGTGTCCATTTCTGTGTCAGTATCCAGGTTGCTACTGAACCACAGGTGTTACAACAGTTATCTTCATCAGAACATGGGTCACTTAGTATCTTTTGCAATGATCAGTTCCCATGAAAGTAGCTCTTGATCCTCTGTACAAAAAGGAGTTTTGTAGTCTTGCTCATACAAGTTCCAAAATGGTGCATTCACTGCCACCACAAGGATGTGACTGATTAAAGGCAGGACGCAGGAGTCAGGAGTCAGAAGCAAAGTGTCACCTCCTTGCAAGAACAACATTGTAAAGTCTACAAGCACAGCATTGTTCAAACAAATTATTTAAATTAACAAGAAGAAGGTTAGTATGTTTACAGTCATGCGAGCCTTGAAACTCTTTGCCTTAGCTTCAACAGCCTCAACACCTTTCACACCACCTGCACTGCGTAGTTTCCCTGGCAAGTTGTGATAGTCACAAGATCCTCAACATCACCTTTTAGTTGCATTTCAGCTGGATGACCAGAATAGAAAAATGTCCTTACAGAGTTCATAGAGGCAGCTAAAGAGCAGTGTTCTTCATAGAGAAGGACCGTAAGCATACCTTGACATATATGTGGATCAACAACACCACCTACTACAACACCAGAAATAGATGGGGCAACTCACTGGGCAGAGGAAGTTGGCAACCTGAACTTTCTTGTCTTCACTGACTTCTTCGTTGGCAGCATTGCAAAGAGCTTCTACTTTGTCAGAGTCCAACCCTATCACACTAACCATTGCACTTGGAGCTGCATCTGCTGCTGCCTGCACAACTGCACAACAATTGTTGACACACTCCCTCAAACTTGTTCCAGGTTCCACTCACAAGGTTGTAAGTGCCTCAGAGATTTTGGAGAGAATAAAGAGCTTTTATCTGAAACATGAATCAATGTCCTTTACTGTTGGGATTGAGACTAAATTATTAGACCTATTCTGATAAGAATGAATCAATTTGCACAGGAAGTGATGACACACATTCTACAAAATCAGGGTCCTGCAAAAGAGATATACAGGAAACGGTCCTATAAAATGGAAACAGTTTTGCCTCCTCTGCTGGCCACAGAGAATTACTGTGTACCTTCCATTACTGCACCAAGATTCCTTACAAGCCAAACTGGATACAGCTATATCTATGAAATTGCAGAGAAATCCCGACAGCAACCATTTCAAGGTAACACAACAATGAGTGAAGTTGTAACCTCACAAAGTGTCAGATCATCATCTTCATCATGAATCGCAGTGATGAGCTACCATGACTACCTGAGCTGATTTCATCAGCTCCTGATGGTGGGTGTAGAGAAGTATAGAATAATCTACACCATATCTGGAGAACCCAAAACTGGATACATTCAAGTCAGATACAAACTGCCAAGTCTAAATGTTGTAGGCAATACAATCACTGTTAGATCAAGGAAGAATGGATGGCAGCACACACCTGAATGCACCAGCAAATGCCAAAGCAGTATACTCCCCAAGGCTCAGGCCACAGGTGACATCCACAGAGTCAACAATGTCTTGACCCTTCTCTTGTGCCCTCAGCACCTCTACAGCTGCCAGGCTTGCAACGTAGATTGCTGGCTGTATGTATGCCCAGAACAGATAAAAAAAGTGAATGAAAATAATCAATTCTGACACAAAAAAAACTAGTGGAAGTAAGTTAGTTGTCAGCTTGATTCTCTATCTCTCTTCCATGGCCCCAAGATTATAGAACAACCGGAAGGTGTCAGCAATGTTGTCCACCAACTCTGTCTCTTCTATTCCTTCAATACTATTATTTAAGACGTGCTGGAGATGCCAGTACCTGGCTTATAACTGTGGAGTCAAGCTTTTCTTTCGGTCCATTGATGCATATATCCAACAAATCATACCTGTGAAACCAAAACAAAAATGCTTCAGAACATTCCCCCTTCTGTACATCATGGGTTGGAGAAAAAAATAGGAGAACAAACCTTTGAGCTTCTATGAATGAAGTTAGCATCTGTTGTTGTTTGTAGTTCTCTAGAAGGATGCACACAAGCCTGATGCAGCACACAAAGTCCTCAAAGTGTCTCACCCTAGAATCTCATTAGCTGTGGCAAACAGAGCTGCAGCAGGTACTGTGTGAGCATCCTTCCCCATACCAACAGCTTGTACACCCTGCCAGCAGCAGCAACACAATCTTAGCAACATTGTTAGCATCTCCATTGCACATAGGACGATGCAAACAAACGTTTTTGTTTGTCGCTGTAGTTTGTTTTACCTGGCCTGGAAAAAGGAATGCAGTTGAGGGTTTGTAGTTGAAGAACTGTGAGTCGCTTCTTGTTGTTGCCGTCTCCTCCGTGGACGTCCTCAGGCTGCTCATGCACAACAACAACGTTCCCCCCCGCCTGCTCCTCTGCTACCGCAGCACCAGCTCACGACGCCAACACGTCCCGCTCACAATTGTTGCTCCATGCGCGAACTTCTTGGAATGTGAGAATGCGGACACTAGTAATGGCGACAACGAAGGGTAGGAACGCGACGCGAGTGCCGCTTCTTGCGTCGTCGTTAGCCTCCCTAGTGTGGTGGCAGCAGCTGCCATTGTCGCCATGATCTTCTCTTTTTCCTCTCGTCCTTTCCTGAGCCTAGTCTTCTTCTTCTTCCTCGGCTTCTTCTCCTCCTTAAACCCTAAACCCTAAACCCTCCTCCTACTCCTCCTTGTGCTCGTGACTGTTCTTGTCCGTAACGGAATATCACGCATGCAGAATCTTCATTTTCTTTGGATTTCAACTCCTCCCCCCTCCTCCCTGCAGTGCTCTTGTTCATGTTGTTCGTCACGGCCAGCATGACATGCGCAAGATTTTTCTTCCTTGGATTGTCCTCCTCCTGCTCCTTCTTACTGTGCTCTTCTTACTTCCTCTCTGCAAATATGACACATGCAGAGTGCGTTTCGCACCTTACATAAGTACATGTTTTCTTTACCAAGAACCATTTTGAGTGGAAGTTTTCACAAGGGAAGCGCATGCCCGCTATTGATTTTCTCAATGTTTGTTGTCCATGTTACATAAGCTTACAACAATGCCCTCCGCGTCACATTGACATGATTTGTGTTGCATTTTTGTCACTACTATTGCGAGGATTGACATCATGGATTCACTTATGTTGCATTCCTTATCTCTACTACTCCTGAGCAGTCGCTGACGATCACAGTAGCGGCGACAATGTGACATTTGACTGGCGGGATTATCAAATGAGAACGAAGCAGGCCGCCTATCATGGGCAACACGCATTCCTCAATTCTGATGTTCGTTGAGGAATCTCCAGAACTTGGGGACTGTTTTGCTTGGGCTGGCTGCAGCATGTACTTCTTGTGGTGATGCCGAACTGATGATGATGGTAAATCTTGCAGTTATGGCAATGGCTAGAAGGATCCCAAGAGGACTCTAGAGTCCCCAAACATATGTAGGGTTGGTTCTCTGGACATTTTACTTCGGTGCAACAGACTTGAGAAATTGGAACTCGCATGGCGTGACAAAATCCATCTGCACCTTATGAATTTGTTGTTGGTTTCTGTTGTAGTGGCGCCAAAGCTGCAAATTTTCTCTTCTAGCAAACTTCTCCTACTATTCAACACACTGTTCTCATCATGCCCAATCTTGAGATTGGATAAAAGAAGGAGCTAGATATGATGTCTAATCTCTTGCACTTTTGAGATAGACCTCTGGCATCACCAAGAATCCATGCAAGAAAGAAATGACCTCCTCAAAGTGGTGATGGAAATAAGGCATCCCTTTTTAAATGTCTGAGCTCCCTAACTATCTGTGTAATTTGGTGGCAATGTGGCAGTCAGCACACACCCTGCAGATTCTTGAAAATGCCAAGGGCAGTAAGTACCCTGAAGGTGCAACAATGAGTGCAAATGCAATGGCCAGCTTCCAGTGATGAGACAAATGGAAAATCTTTCTCCTCTTCTTCCTCTACATCAGTGAGAGAGATTTTGGATGTGGTATATGTCCACCACCATAGATGTCCAGAAAATCTCTTTTAACTCTGCATGGATTTCAATAATTTCAGGTTGTTGGTGGTCAAACATTCCAAATGTATATACCTGGTTGTTGGTGTCAATCCAGAAGTGTCCTGGGTGTCCTTATGTCATCACCATAAGCTATTGTAACCTATATTAGCCAGGTTATAAAAGTCCAAAATATAAAACCATTAAAAAAATGTTATTAAAGTTCATAAAGTTATTTTATCATGAGGCCTTGAAAGTAAAGTGGGTTCATTAGCCAATATTTTAGCCTAATTCAATTTCGCCCATGGTGAAATCATTTATGCCTAATTTCATTAAGGTTCATTTTTTTTGTTATTCAGATTATATATAAATTAGTACAAATCGATATTAATTTAAAAAATATTGAATCTAAGTATTTATTAATTTACTAAAAAATTTGGTACTCATAGAGCTTTAAAAACATGTAATAGCTAGCATTAAATTTAATTTCATAAGACCTTTCCAATAAATTAAATGAAAATGATATTCAAAATCAGTTTTAATACAAGTTATAATCCCAAAAATATTATATGTTTACAAATCAATAAGTAAGAAGTTTACATATATAATGTTAGTACTTTACATAATGTTAAAATTGCATGATAAAATAATTTACCCCTAAATCAAAATAATTCCTTATAGGGTTCTTTTTTGAGTTATTCAAATTATTGTACACATAGATTAATACATGAAAAAATGTTATAAAAAACCATGAAAATATGAATTAATTATAATTATTGTAATAGTTTTAAAATAAATTTTATATTCAATAAATACATGTTTTAAAGGAAGGGAAATATAATATATTTTAAATCAACAAAAAAATCAATTAAAAAAGGTTTATTCACAAATTATGTTATTTGAAAAAAAAATCCCCCTCAAAACATATTGTGGAAATGTATTATATAACAAATTCAAATGCATTTTTAGTCAAATTATTGATTATTATTTTATGAAAATTATATATGTGTGAAAGTATTAAGGGAAAAAATATATAATCAATTTATTTTTTCATTTAAAAAAAAGTATGAGAAGGATAATAACAGTGAAAGAAAGATTTTTTCTTCAAAACAACATTGTTGAAATGTCTTAAGTTGTAAGTTTCAAATGTATTTTCAGTCAAATTAAATATTTATTTTTTCTTTTAAGTATTAAAGATATGTATAACTTGCAAAAATCTTCTTAAATTAAATTAAATTTTTCATTTGGAAAAAATATGAAAAATATAATAATGGTTAAAGAAAGAATAAATCTTCAAGTTTTCATTGTTGAAATGTATTAAACTACAATATTCAAATGCATTTTTAGTCAAAATAATTTTTTTTCCTTTAAAATTCTAAAGACCTGTACATCTTGGAAATAATCTCCTATAATGAAGTTAATTTGTTTCCTTTTGGACATAGTATGAAAAATATAATAATAACTAAAATTGGTTTTTGACAAAACATTTAAAATAAACAACATAATAAATCCAATCATCATCTCATTTCTTTCATATCAAACAAGGGGTTGGATGGCAATGGTAATGGGTTATTACCTTGAAGTCAAAGGTTGAAACCTTGATAAAACTTCCCATGTGGTCAATGGTGTTTGTTGATTGTAAAATCAACATTGTATGTACATGAAATGATAAATGTACATAAAAATAATAATATAAAGAAATTCGAAATAATATTAGCTAGATATGAAATTAATTATAAAATTAATCTAATTAAAAAATCAATCCCATGTGATAATTTTCTAATATGATTAATTCTTAGTGAATTTGATTATGTGTACCAACTTGTTGTCAATCACTAAAAGATGTGGTGAATTCACTAGATTCGAAATATAACGAATTAGTGATGATTTCATTTAAATGATTATTAAAACTCCTAATGAATTAGGGACACATCCATATAAACATAATGTAAGGTAAAATAATTTGAAATAATACAAAAATGTATATTATATTAATTTATAATAACATGGGTTGGGATAGTTTAGGACATTTGATGTGATATTTGGGTAGAACAACCTAAATAATTTAAGGTCAAATGTACTAAAATAATTGAAAATAACCTATAATAAGCAAAAAAACATATAATAGACTAAGGTGGAACAACTTAAAATAACCAATAAGAGCCTAGGGTAGATAGCCTAAAATAACATAAATTGGAATATGTTAAAATGACATATAATGAATTAGTCTAAATTAATAATTAAAAAAATCCAAGGTTGGAATAACTTAAAATAACCTAGGGAGAATAATATGTATTAGCTTAGGGTATTCAAAATAACAACATCAAAGAAAACTTATTTACTATAATGAATTATTTCAATTAGTAATGAATTATGTCAAATACTAATATGAAATATGATGATCATTGCATAGTGGCTTTATACTAATATAACTTTAGCAAGGTGAAATGATTAAAGTGGGGTGGACTTATTTCACTTTTAAGGTCCTATAATGTTTTAAATTAATGAAATGCACCACATTTTTGTACTAATGAATGTCGTATTGGAAATAAAAGACATATATTGCTTTTGCCATAGTTGTATTGATAATTAACATGGTGTTTCTAAATTTAAGCTAATGAGATTGGAACCTTGTTAAGTTTTCAATATTAATTATGACTTGCAAACCTAGCATTACAATAAAATACATCCATGTTCATTGAGTGATTTCATTAGTCCCATTAAACGAGGCTTGGTGGGGATCCAATGGGTTCATTGGTCCGTTGAACATGGACCAATGAACTACACCCACATTTTGTAATAATGTAGGCACAACGATTTGCAACAATTTGGCCCATCTTCTAGCTTTTAATTTTGTTATTGGAGATAAATTTCTTGTGCTTGCAAAACTAAACAATCTTAAATGTGTGGACTTTTTTCTATTTCAATGTGTTAGATGCATGGAAATGTTCAAGAGGACAAGGGCCTAAATGATTATGGATTTTTTGTTGAACTAGATAGGGATGAAATATGAGGATTGTACTACCAATAATCAAGAAAAAATGAACATTATTAAATGAACATTATTATGTGTTATTGAAAGACAGAGGCACAACCTTTATCTATGTTCATCTTGTTATAGGTTCAAAATTTGTTATGATTCTACCTATTCATAGGTAGAAAGGTGGTGCAAGGGTCTATAAACTTTTCCTTAGTGCCTTATAATATATCAAAACTATTGTAGCAAATTACTTGTAAGATGATGAAGATGATGAATAATTTCTTTGGTTGTGTAAATTTGGTGGATTGCATTTTTTTTTAGGTTGCAAATTATAAACCCCCCCCCTTATAAATGCGGCGTGTCTGCGGCTGGAAAGGGTAGTAAAATCAGCAAAAGCAACTAGTTAAACTAACGCCAATAAAGGTAAATCTAGACCGGTGGCGCCTCCTGCGCTCAATTGCGTATTCTATGAGGACATTTAAAACATAGATAACCTTAAGGCTACAAGAGACTAAAAGGTAATGTAGCCCTAGAAAACGACGGTAAAAGCAAAGTAGAAATGACTGATAAGGGCCTTTAAAAACTATCTAAAGAGTTGATAAGGCAGACTTCTCGAAAACCAGCCAAGCAAATAATCATTTCTGAACTGGATGGTGGGAGTAGGCCCTTTTCTCTTGTTTTGACAGTTGACAAAGTCGTGCAATCTACTTTATAAAAGACTAGTAGAACCCTTATTTGACTTCATCATAATCTGCTTATTAAGGAAATCAAACTAGTACTGCGGTCCAAAGCACTACAGGATTTTATGCGAAAGCTACTTAACGTAGGCTATGTCAATATATACAACCTTACAGATCAAACGCAATACAACATAGGGGCTTTAAGGGACTCTATAATATCTCCGCTTCATGCCAATATTTTATTATATAAATTAGACTGCTATATCGAAAACATACTAATACCCAAATACATTGTAGGGGATATGCATCCTGTGTTAGCAGAATATAAGAAGAGACTTCATCTTAATCCAAAGGACAATGCCTTTTGTAAGGATCCATAATTAGAACTGGCTAGTTTTGCCCTCAAACATCGTAGGTAAATTAAAACAAATAAACCTGACTGCAAACCGGACCCTAGAGGATTTCAAAGACTTAAGTATCTTTGATATGTAGATAACATCATGTCAGGTGTTATAGGTAGCAAACAAGATGCCTTGGAGATCCAAAGGGCCGTGCAAAACTTTATCAAGGAAGAACTGAAGTTAGACATGAAGGAACGAAAAGGTCCGATATTAAGTGCAAAGTCCGAAATGGCCAAATACTTAGGCGCATTAGTAACATATTACGGTACCGGAAGTGTTATGGAAACTTTAAGCACTGACAAGGTCACATCAAAACAACCGGACTTCAATCGATAAAACGTTTACGATTAATTGTTTTTATTAAGGACTTAATAACTAGAGCCTTGGAACGTCAATGTGCAAAACAAAACGCCAAAAGATCAGCCCAAGCAACCTCCAATCAACGATTGGCGGCCCTAGAAGACAAAAACATTGTAACTTCTTTTTCATCGATAATACACGACATTGTTAACTATTATTTATTTGTGAAAAAGCGCTCTTCCCTATGGAAAGTCGTGTCCATCTAGTCTTGCGCTCTGACTTTAGCCAGAAAAAAGGGCCTACAGTCGGCTGAGGCTGCTTTCCACGAGGTCCAAACTTGCAGATCACAATAAAAGACCAGAGGGGGGGGGGTAGCCTTACTATACTACTTTACTTCTCCGAAAATTCTGGGATTTCACACAAGAGAAAAGCCCCTCTTAGTTAGTGAGGTAGCTATACTCGATAAACCTTATGATGGAGTGAAGTGTAGATAAAGCAAGCAAACTACTCACAACTTAAGGATGAATGCAAATTGTGCGATAGCACAAAGCAGCTTAAATATCTCACTTGAGACCTTTTCAATATATCCTGAAGGAGGCCGAAGACTCTTGCTGAGGCAGCCATAGTCAAATTTAAAGAGTAAATTACATTATACCATAAATGCCATAGTTACAAAGTGCGCAGGGGAAAATTGCATAGTAGCCGCGCGTCCCCACGCAAGGGGGACTAGTAGCATTTATACGGCGAAAAATTGCAAAAGCTGAAGAAATTACCATGGACGAGCCACATGCAGGGAAACTTGCACGTGTGGTTCTGACCGAGGGGGAGGATAAGAACCCTATCGGAATTCTTCGATGTGCGGAGCTTCGCATCTGAAACCCGATGACGCTTTGCGTCCTGCCGGGGCCCTGGGCAGTAATCTAACTCCCGCCAACTCCTCAAGGGAGGCGATGCCGCGGAGTCAGGAAAGTGGCTTGTTTAAGTGTAGGTAGACGAATCTCGACAATGGCTGCTCTTATAAACTAGGGGATATTATTTTCATTATAGGTTGCCACCCCTACTCAAGTACACTGAGAATCGACGGTAAAAGGGAGCCCCTAGGGGGGGATGAACGACCTGTGGTCGCCGACTTATGTCGGTTAGGCTTAGAGGACACTAAACAAGTTGGGCGGGTTGACAAGGATGACAGCTACAAGGATGATAATCTTGGTGACAAAGACATACATTCGGGGATGGATGGAAAACCTCCCACAGAAAAGGCCGCAAGTCTCTATTTTTTCTCTGGTGAGGAATGCAGTTCCGGCTTTTTCCTGGAAAAAAGAGCAAAAAAAAAAAATACTTTTTTTAATGTTGCTTGCCCGGCGAAAGAAAGCAATCTTACGCGTAGACCTAATGGGAAGTATAAGAACCTAATGGAGATAATATCAGACTTAAATGTACTGATAGCGGCTTACAATAAGCTGAAGTCAAAATCCGGGTAATATAATGGGGATGGGACCTGACAGTGAAAACACTAGAAGGTATTAGCCCATAATTATTCTATAAAGCCCAAGAGAGCCGGGGATCTTATGTGTTTTAATCGGTTAGACGAGTGATTATAGCAAAACTAGAAAGAGGCAGAGCAAAAAAAATCTATATTTTTTTTATTTTTCTTTTCTGCTGCACGTCAGAGAACGCATAGGAAAACCAAAAGACCAGATTGTACGGGAGGCAATGCATATGATTTTCGATAAATTTTATGAGCCGCTCTTTTCCAATTCCTTACATAGATTTCGTCTGTCATAAGGATACCATATGGCACTCGAGACGATCAAAAAAACTTGGATGGAAATTTTGTGCTTTCCGAAATTTGACATTAAAAAGTGCTATGGCACGATCGACCGGCAGCGCCTAGTTTTCATTTTTCTAGAAGAAATCCATGATCGTTTATTGATTTGATATTAGAACTGTTCAAGGTAAAGGCCGCCGCAGGTGGCAGGTATATTTTCTTTTTTTGTGTTGACTGAGTAGGATTCTCGCCTGAGGCGGGAATCCTACAAAATAGCGTCCACCCCTACTTTGTAACATTTACCTAGACAAGCCAAACCTAAAAATAAGAAAGATCCAACCTTCAACACCTTCCAAACCAAACGAAAACCAAACCCAGAGTACAAGAGAGCTATCATTATATTGGAAGCAGAGAGACGGGCTTATTGCGGGAACAAAGCGATGTTGGCGAGATTAAGAGCCTGGAAAGCTAAAGAAGTCCAAGAAAGGGCGCAGCAAAAAAATCTTTTTTTTGCTGTGCCCTCTGCCTTCATGGGCAGAGAGCTGGCACCCTGCGGCCCTTTTTTTTTTGCTTTTCAGCCTAGATTTTTCATTGGCTTTCCTGTTTGGCCCCTGCTACCTAAAATCTACGATGACACGGGCTTGGTGAAGGTGCGGTACGCTATGCGGAAAAATTTCCACTCAGTATCGCCGCAGGCTCAAGAAATTTTGTCGAAAAGATCTAAGGTAGGATTGCGCAGTTCTCAAAATAAAATTTAAACCTAAAAGTCAGCCTGGCCTCGTGCACATAGCTAGCAGATCGGTTCTATTTCTCGAGATGAAAATAGCTGGGGTCCTGGCAAGCAGATGGCCCACTTCTCTAAAAAAATAGAAAGGCGCCATCCCGCATTTTAAAATGAGCAAAAATACGGAAAGGAGGTTGGAACAATCAATTGAAGGACCTAACCTTTCGTACATGGACATGGGCTCTTAAGAAGACTAGACAGGACCTTTCGTCTTCAAAAGCAGCAAAACAAGTCATGTTCACAAAAGCACAAAAGGTCACTAAGTCTTTTGTCTTTAGAGGAGTCGAAAAAAATGAAACCAGGCAATCAGTTTAGTGCCTCTTGTCCAAAGAGGTCTTTCTGAACATATCTTCTTGGATGGAAATTCCAGAAGAAATCCTGCAGGCCCATAAACATCTGACAAGGCTTTTAGAAAAGTACTTAGACGATGAGTTGACGAGCAAAAAAAAAGAAATAAAATTTGTGAAAATAAAAACGAAAACGGCAGGAAGCTATAGAGTGTTACCCATGTAGATCCTAACTTCAATGAAAATGATAACAGAAAAACTACAAAAGAAAAGGATATTCCTGCCTACCAAAGTCCCACCACACTTACTTTAATGCTCGGTTCCTTGGATAAAGCAATTATGTCCTATTTTATGTCTCTAGCCTATGGACTTCTCAGCTATTATCACTGTTATGATACTTCTCATAAGGTTCGACGCTTAGTAGACTATTAAGTGAGATGGTCAGCGCTATTCACACCAGCAGGTAAGCACCGATGTAGTACCAAAGAGGTGATTGTCGAATATACTAAGGGGCCGCAAGCCCTAAACATAAAGAGCAAGATAATTGCTTTCCAAATTCCCCAATTATAGCTCGCATGGGAAGAAAGGTTCTTTACCGACATCTGACAAGATGCAATCAATGACATCCTACGTTCAACATTCATACGGCTAACATCTAGTAAACTGCAGGTGCGCTGTGTTTGCTTGCACAAATAATAATATAGAGATGCACTCAATTCAGAGAGGTCTAGACAATAGGGGATATGTGAGCATACAAAGCTAAGGCGGCATAAAATCATTAGTCTAGGCGAATACATTTGGCACTAAATTGCAAACAAAAACAACTATACTACAGACACCGTGTAAAATCTACAATGACCCGAGTTCAACTTTCGGCCCAAATGTAGCGCAAATACTTTATGTAGCGCAAATACTTTAGAAAAATAGGAAAATTGCGTAAGATATGGAAAAAGAGGAGCCGTATGATGGGTAACTATCACGTACGGTTCCAGTGGGGGGGGGAGGAACTGCGTATTATGGGTACCTTTAGATTGCTTTGAAGGGCAACACGAAAATAACCCCTATCCAACCTCATTCTGTTGCACGAAATCCATCGTTGGCTAAGCAATTATTTGGTTATGCCATTTTAGGTTTTGCTTTAACAGAAGCTATTGCTTTGTTTGCCCTAATGATGGCGTTTTTAATATTATTTGTTTTTTAATTTTTTGGTGTTGGTATTTTGGGGGAAATAAATACATTTTTGCTGCACCCTATTTGCAAAGCGAAGAGAGCTGCGCTCTCTGCCCTTCATGGGCAGAGGGCTGCGCCCAAAAAATCTATATTTTTTATTTTCCAAATAAAATGAGCACCTCAGGGCCGAACGATTCGTACGTTCGAGCCCTTCACTTGCCACCAAGAGCATACACATAAAAAACTAACAAAGAAAGGGGGTATTTAACCTTTGCAACTGCATTGATAGTAGAGCTCTAAAGGCTCATTGGGGAGGGAAGAAGCAGGACGCAAAATAGATTTTTCTTTATTTTTGAACTGCTTTTGAACTGCTTGATTTCCTGTCATGAAGAATTTCGATAATGCATACCTTGCGTGCTTTCTAATTGGTGATGAGGCCAAGGTTAGAGAAATAAAAGGGTGCAGAAAATAAGACGCAAAGATCAAATCAAACCGACAAAGGTCACCGTAAGTCTATATTTTTTCTCTCTTCGCCGTGCGCTTGTGGCTTTCGATTTTTGTTTGCTCACTAACTGCTTTTATGTGGTTTTACGCCACTAACCACGCGTTTCCTTCTTTTGAGCTAAGAAGTAAGCAAAAAAAATTTTTTTTTTTTTTGCTTACTCCCTAGCTCTCCTAGGCCCCCTTTTCGTTTGATTTCCAGCCTCCTATAGTTTACGAAGGCAACAAGTTTTGCTTGATTTGATATGCTTACTAGCATATCAAATGAAGGGCTTATAGTTTAATTGGTTCAAACGCACCGCTCATAACGGTGATATTGTAGGTTCGAGTCCTACTAAGCCTATATTCTATAAAACTAAAGTAATTAAATTAGGCTAAAATACTTTACAAAAAGGCGTAACACGCTGCACGTTGAATCTACTTAGTATAACCTTTATGAACTACCCGCAGCTTGGCAGCTAAATACGTTGGAGGTTATTTTGAACTTCTTCGTTATAATATGGTTTTTGCACCCTAACAAAAGAAATGGAGGCCGTAGAGATGAGATAAAACAATAAAAACGCATAATGCTGCGACCGCCAAGAAGCGGAAGGCCTACAGCGTAGAGTCATTGTTTGGGATGGGAAAAAATACATATTTTTAGATTAGAGTGGCTTTCTGCATTAATCTTTTGCAATCTTTTATGTGCTCCATAATCTATGTGTAGTTTGCAAGCGTATCTTTGTATTTTATTATTCTTTAAATTGTGAGGTGGCCTTTTCTGTTTTAAGGCTAAGACAGTAGTTCTACGAGAAAAGAAATTGCGCTCTGCACAGAAAGGACTGAAAACAAAATAGATATTTTTTTTTGTATTTTCCCACCAGAGCTCCGGTCTTGATGTAATACTAAGCTTGGCTATAGGGTTCTTTGAAGATTTGTAGGCGAGAGTTTAATTATATGGTAAGGATTTGAGGGTAGAGCTGATGGCTGTGAGAAGAGGGCCAAAACTCTATGTTAGTCGTAGCTCTCTTACTTTGTCAGGAAGTTGTTAATTGTGAGACGGCATCTTGGTTGGGTTTTGGGCGCAAATTGACCACTTTGATTGTTAAAATGGTCAAAAGCTGTGGTCAAATATTTGGTGGTGGCTCTCTTCAATTCCTTTTCTCCCTTCTTTTAGTTTTCTTTGTTTTGGTAAAAGAAAAAAATATATATATATTTTTTGCTGCGAAAAGAAAGAATATATTGTTATGCCTTGGGAGTAGATAAATTACAATATGCTCTGTTCACGGCTCGCATTTCAGGTCATTGTTGTTTTTTATGAATTTATCGTCTAATTACATAATGATGGATCTTCGGCCTTATAATAAAGACTCTCTGGGTGTATAGCTTAGTTGGTAGAGCATTGGGCTTTTAACTTAATGGTCGCAGGTTCAAGTCCTGCTATACCCAAATCCTTTTATAGAAGTTATCCGTAATTTATTAATTATGGCAGTTTATACACACATCCAAATATAACATTGTACCTTTGGGGAGGGCTTGTATATTATGAGTAATTACGTCAAACCCAACAGGCTCATCAGGTTTGGAACGGAAAAAACAATTTTTTTGCTGCTTTTTTACTCTTTCTTATTGAAAAAGAGAGAAGACTGCAGGTCTCTAAGCTTAGATAGTGCAAAACGCCTTTTTACTTTGCTCTTTTCTCATCAAAAGGCAAGAAGGATATAATTAAAGGGCGAAGAGGACGCCGCAAGAAGCGACTCTGCCTTTTATATAAAAAAAGAGAAGTAAAATAGGTGTCATTGACTTTATCGTATCATATAAAGGGGCATAGCCTTGAGGACACCTATTTAAATATTCATATTACATAATTTGTGCAGTAATGCTGCAGTAAAGGGGTCGCTTGATAGCCACTGTAAATAACGGTATAAATATAGATCGGCCTATAACTAATGAAAATAAAGAAAAGAAGTGTTGCAATAGGTATTATAAATTAACAATTTTACAAAGGCACCGGGCTTATTGCCCTAGGTTTCCTCTTGTTCTTGGCACTAAATAAATAACCGTTTATCGGGTTCTCCGATAAGGTCGATTGAGTTAAAGGATCTTGTCATGATGGTCTACTTTGTTTTTTTCATTGGATTTCAGGAAAGTATGAAACCTATAATAATGACCATTCATCCATGGCATCTGCATGTTAAGAATACAAAATTGACATACAGAAAAACGAAGTCAAGAAGGCCCTGCAGTTTTGTCATCGGGATTATGGGCTTTTATCTTCTGGAAATTTCCTCTAGTTTCGGAAAAGTTTTGAAAATTCTCTGCATATTTGCAGGAAATTTTCAGATGAGCGAGGTATTTTTTGAGTCAATTTTCTATGAATATATTACTAATCTATTCGATATTTTATCTTCAGACATCTCGATATCTTAATATTTGAGGAAGGGGAAAATAGAAAGCTCCTGCAAATTAATTAGTATCTATCATTTTTGCGGGAAATGCTATGTTTTTGTTCGTTTAAGTGCTTTCGGCACCTCTTCGTTTTTTAGGTCGGTTTAAGGTTGGTGCGAGTGTCTTTGACATTCCTTTCTGTGCCCTCTTCGTTATAAAATAACTGTATATATACTTTTTCAATTATCTGCCATTTCTAAGCATATTTGCTTAAAAATCTCTGCAACTATCTATCACAGGACCCATCGGAACTTTGAATTTGACCATGACGAGGTTCCACACCTGTAGAAATACACATATATATAGGCAAAAAGCCAAAAGCAAGAAAGGTTGCCGCATCCACCCTCATAAGGCTGCGCTAAAGGAAAAAAATTTTGGTACCGAGGCTGAGGTGCCGCACCGAAAAAGGAAAGCAGCGCCGAAGGCGCAGATTTCTTTTTTCATTGCCTTCTAGTTTTGTGCTGTTTTGTTTTTGCTGTTCTGTCCCGAAAGTCAAGTCCAGCAAGTTATGTTCTGTCAGTCCTTGCTGTTTTGTCTTGCAAGTTATGCTCTGTTCTATAAAAGAAGAGGGAGGCTGCAAGATAGGAGCATATACGAGCAGAGCTGGGCTAAATTTAGGAGCTGTTAAGATGAGGGTAGAACAGGGAAAAAAGGTAAGAATAAAAGGGGAAATTCATATTCTATACTAGCGATACTATAAATACTTTTTTAAAGACTAACAATACCATACATACTACTTGAAAATAAATATTCCTTTACTCTAGTTTATCAAAAGTATACTTTAACCTCAAGGCCGGAGGCAGATTTCCATTATTTTCGAGTTTTTAAGTAATCTTTGGATCTACGTTACCATCTCAATTAAAGAAATATCCGTCTCTTAGACAAATTATCCAAATCGTCCCAAGATATATTGACTTATCTGCAAGCAATCTTAAGCTTATTAGAGTTACTTTCATTTTGATGAAAATCAGCAATAAGTATAGCCAATACTTAGAAAGGATTGAAAAGCGGTCCTTTTATAGGAGGTTTGGGTTTTTAATTAATTCAATTTTTTTAATCATATTATTAATTGCAGTAATCTACTTCCTCATGAAGATGTACTATTCAAGATTTAGAAAATGAGCAAAGTCGAGCCAACAGGTTGTTAAAGGACAGAAAGGACTCGCAGTCGCGCTACAAGATTTGTGCGGCCTTTCAGAAGTAATAGCTAAGGTAAAGCATAATGTTATCATGATTAATAACACTTCTTCGACTGCTCTCCAGTACAGAAATGGTGGAGACGGCTGTGGCCGCGGTCAGCGTTTTCCCTGTTACAAGTTTGAAAGTTTACTTTATTCTAGGTAATGCGGCTATATGCTAGCTAGGAAAAAGGTTTTCAATGCTGCCGCACAGAACATCAATGATGTTATGAACAAGTTACATGTAGAAAGTCAGAAGCTATTAATAAGGTTGTGACTGCATAAGTTGAACAGATTGCCAGCAAAAGTAGGACTACTCTTTTACAAGTTACTGAGACCTCCCTGGTTATTGCTGAAGTTTGCCTTGGACTGAATGTTCAAGCTGGGCAATTAAAAAAGAAAATAGGCAGTATTAGTAACTTAGGACAGCACATTGATAACTTTCATGCAGGTGTCGGCATGGTGACAGTTCTTGTTATAAGGTTAGTGGGTAAAAGACTCTTCGATAGTTATCTGATGATTGGGGTAGAAATGTAGAGGCATATTTTATAATACAAAATAAAGCTAAAATAACGGACCTGCCGCCTGCTGCAATTTGGAATTTCCCTATAATAGCATCCCCAAGTCTTCGGTCGAATGTTGTTTCGGAAATTATTAATGCGGTAAACTTACTTGTTGACCCGCAGGCTTCATCAAGTAATATAGTAGTGCTAAATCTTAGCTTATTTGTTCTACGCTATTTCATGCATTAGGGTATGAATTCTATCGTACCTGGAAATGACTTTCCTTTTCTATTGCTTTTCCTATTTTCATTTAAATAAGGCTATGAGTTGGATCAAGATTAGGCGCGCTCCTGGAAATCAATTAGTTAGCTTGCATATGTTGCAAAAAAAATATATATATATATATATTTTTTTCGCCGATATCATCTATCAAGATATAATGTTCTTCTCAAGATGTCAATGATATTTATAAAGCTCCCGTCAAAATACCAGTACCCATAAAAATACTAATATCTGTAAAGGTATCAGCATCTTCCTTTAAGGGTAACTACTTCTATTACAGATTGCGATGCTTGATAAATTATAATGAAAATACCAACAATAGTTCCAGCAAAAAGAAGGGTAATAATGATCTTCCGTCCCATACCTATATAAATATTAAAGAATTTACAATTATCACTCGCTTCCTTTATAACAAGTCGACTAAGTCTATTAATCTTTTTGTTATAGTAAGCATGATATCTTGGATCTTTTGCTGGAAAGGCCATTTTCAAGATTATTGAGCGCGCCTCTTTTAGTATCAACAAGTATCTTAGAGGCATTTCAATCTATATCTGCCACCCTGAGATCCATGGCCTAATGGCATCTTTAGTTTAGCTATTTTGGGTAGTCATTTTTTCCTGTTTACTAACAAAATAGGCTTCTCGTGATTAAGAATCTTGGATTGATAATTATTATAAATATCAACAAAACTCTTAAAATACAAAAGTTCGCAGGAAGCGCAAATATGGAAGTCTATTAGTAGTTTTACCAATAAATAAAAAATCATGACTAGTGCGGCTAATAATATACTAGGGAAGTAAAGATTTAATAATAGCAATAATATTAGAAAAAGATGTGACAAGATTCGGAAATAGTAATCAAAAACATAAACAGATATATACCTAATCCTCCGATTTACAAGAAATAGATGTATCTCTGAAAATAAATAAGTTATTAGGTCTTACTTAGTAATGTAGTAATAAAAATGAAACATAGATTTATTAATATAAGGGCGCAGTAGAGCGTGTTACCTGCCATATTAGGAAATTGAACATATAAATAACACGACCACGACCCATTTTCAAAAAAGAGGCATAATTCCTTTTTCACAAATTAAGTATAACGTTCCAATTAATTGATAGATTGATTATATATATTAATTTTTTTCATAACATAATTAGTTTTTTTATGTTTTGTTGAACCAATATCTCTTTGCCATGACCTTTCAGGGGCGAGGCAGCGGCGGGGCTCCGCCCCTTTAATGGACCAGGTCCTTAGAGGGCGGAGCGGGTAAGTGCTTAAGTGGCACCATCTGCTAAGACGTCTAAATGCTTTCTTTGATAGCTGGAAGTTCTGAAAATGTATGAAAAGCTGGAGGGCTTTTGACCATCCATTCAAGTGTCGTTGAATTTTGTTCAACAGCCCAAGGACTTGGAGCACACTTGTTTTCACTGGTTAAAGTAAGAAAAACCACTACAAAGAAACAAAAAATTCCTATTACAGAAACATACGAGCCGAAACTACTAAAGGCATTCCATCCAGCGTAAGCATCTGGATAATCTGGAATGCGGCGTGGCATACCTGCCAGACCTAAAAAATGCATAGGAAAGAAAGTCAAATTCACACCAAAGAAAGTAATCCAAAAATGAATTTGACCCAAAGTCTCTGGATATTGAAGACCAGTTATTTTACCCGAGAGTAAGGAAAATCGGCCTTTTCTGTTCGATTTCCTTCTCAAAGAACCGTACATGACAGTTGCCCGTCATACGGCTCCCCTTATTCTCCAGCTGGTATATGTTTTTAACTTGAAACCATGGGTGTGGCTCAAAGTAATCTTGTCTGCATAAAGTTTATCATGATGATGCCTGCACAAGGATATTTTTTTTCGGTCAAGTACTGAGCCATCCAGTCAGTTTTTTCCTTCTGTGATTTAAAATGGAAAACCCGTTGATCATAGCTTGGTTGGCAATATGTATGAACTCAGAATCTTTTTTTTCTTGGCCCCTACTTAAGTCTTCTCCGGACTTTATCGAGCGCCCGATGTTTAGCGTTGCTCTTAATTGTAGGCGCATTTGGGGGATTTATCGTAAATATTTTCAGACCTAAGAAAAAGATCGATCCTATTTGAGATTATATAGGTTAAATTTGCTTTCTTTATATTAAACCTAATATTAAACCTAAGGAGGTCTTCTTTAAGGAATGATGTCACATTTTTATTATATGCTTCGCCAGAAATTGAAGTCCACACAATGATAGAGTCGTCTGCATAGCATATATGGTGAAGGCGTACATAGTTTGGATCCTTCTGGTCTACAGAGGTTATTCTTTCTTTCACAATCATTAAACTGCCGTCTCTCTTTTCTTTCCAAAGCAATCAAGTTACCTCCTAGCTTCCTACGTTTTTGTTTGTTTAATTGGGTCATATTTTGGTATACTTTCATTTCCCGTTTCTTTCGACTTGAGCCCTTCTCCGGCTCGAGCTTCAGGCGCAGGATCTCTTCGTTTTATTTGTGAAGGTAAATGTTGCACAGTAAGAGTGAAAGCGTATTTCTTTGTAAAATGCCTGGGTCCTTAATATCTACTCCTACTATCTCGGCATTAAACATCTTATGCAATGTGTCGAAGAATCTTTGCTCATCTATAATCGTCGACATGATATCCACCAACTTTTTACGATAGATGGTGTCATACATAATATTTTGCAATGTCAAACTCCATTATCCAAGGGGTCCCCCTCCACTCTTGTTTGATCTGTCTGAAAGCGGTATAACATAAATAATCAAGGCGAAAACCATGAGACGCCCTTAAGAATCTTGGCTCATAGATGGATGGCTCCCAACACTATCTTCACGGCCACACCATTTTTTCTTTAAGACTCGCCATAGTTAAGGGCCGCTTTTTTACTTTACCGGGTTTTGGTACTAGGATGCGTCTGGAAAGTTGAAATTAAAAAAACCTCCTTTAGCTTTTCAGACGTCCAGTAAATCCATTTCATACTCATTTCCTCCAAGGTCTCTTTTTTAATGTTTTTCTTAGGTTTGATGTCTCCTGGTTTTGACTTTAGGTGTTCATATACAGTAATCAAGATTTGGGGGTCTGAAATAATGTCAATAAGTTTCCTGTATTTTCCATCAATAAAACACTTACGTATACTGTCAGCTGAAAGACAATCTAAAACAGTCTGTAGACTCGCCTTAGTTACTTTCTCATAGAATAAGGCAGACTCAATATGCCCTACTTCTTCTTGATAACTCTCAGATAGAAGTCAGGGTTATCAAGTCATCACTGGCCCAATCAGGTTCCCCTGATAAGTCCTGGTGATAGTTACTTCAACCTTGTTTCGACCGTTTCCAGTCCCATTTAGAGAGCCTTCTAGGCATTGATTGGGTTGTGGTGAGTTTAAGATTTTTCTTCCCAACGTATCATTTCTAGGGTGTCCACTATACGGGGCCTCTCCTTCCCTTGGATCGGTGAGGGAAATGGTACATACATAGCAAAAATGATCTACACTCGGCACCCTTAAATTGTGGCGGGTATACCTGACTACAGGCAGGCGTCCATTATTGAAGTTCGTTATCCTACTCTCCTTGACGGTAAATTTCCCGGCCTCGAAGCTTCCATGGCCGTGTCCTAAGATAACGACCGCCGAGGCAAGGATTAGCATAATAGGCCCAACGCAGAGACGTCCGTCTCCAGCAAGATTAGCGAGTATCGTACCTCGCGCTATCCAATAGTAGAATCCTGCAAATAAAGCAAAAACAGCTCCCATAGAAAGAACATAATGGAAATGTGCAACCACATAATAAGTATCATGTAGAGCAATGTCCAGCCCAGAATTGGCCAATACTATTCCGGTAAGAGTAGAGTAGGTGCCCTTACTCGCATGAAGGCCGAAATCTGGTTTTCCTTTGCGCTTTCAGTGCACCTCTCTCGTAACCGTACATGACAGTCTTTCCATCATACGGCTTGCATGCGCGTTTGATTCTTTCACAACTTAGCACAGTTTTCATAGTCTGTACTGACTCTTGAACATGTTAAACAAGGCTGCCTTTTTTTCTTCTTTTTCTCTTTTATTGAGTCTTATTTCAAAGGAGAGCCTCAAGTATTTCCTGCAATCGACTTTATTGTGGTAGAGTAAAGGAATATTTGCTTGCTTTCTGTTGAGCATAGTCATCACCTTGTCTATTTGTGAGACGTCCTTGTTGAGTTGGCTCAACTTTCACATGTGGTGAATCTTCACTGGTCTAGAGCATTCAATGTTGCTGACTAGACATTTGTTCTCGCCTAGTATATATCTGCTGTTTAGCCTTCGGAAGAGAGGCATGGTCCATAGTTTTAGTGGCGAGACCAATCTTTGAAGTCCTACAAGTTGGGTATGGGTAGGAGTAGTTTGAGTTTCCTTAATTCTTATGCGCTCTCTTTATTTTGGCTCAAACTACCAACACCAGAAAGTCACCTTTGAATTCCAGGTTTGTATTTTCGTTGGGCTTACGTAGAATTCCTGGGATATAAAACTTCCGAAAAAGCCCTTTTTCCTCTCATCATCTTCATTTGTCCCATTGTAGTTGTAAGGCGTTTGCTCTTTTCAGGCGCTTAGTCTCGTTTGTTGCTTTTTTGAGATTTTTTTGTAGACAAATTGGCCGTCTCTGATTGGTACTTTATATTTGGCCGCGTACTCTGCGCTAAAATTTTCGTATGTCTTCGAGGCTCTTTGTCGCCCGAGTCTTATGATTAAAGTGCGAACATAGTTGCCCTTGATTATGAGTTTCAGGTCATTTGTTAGTCGGTAAAACTTGTCGACAAACGAATAATAGTTGCATATTTCTTTTGTGATCTAATTATAGTATTCGAAATCGAGGTTGTGAGAGCATTTGGTCAAAGCCATAACAAGGGGGAGGTTGGGTTTTTTGAAGACTCAAGATTGGCCAATTTATTTATGATCTTGTCCTTTGGAGTGTTAAGACGAGCTTGGTCTGACGTAATATGCTGCCTTCGGCCCATGAAGCGTGTCAACGCTCGCTTACCTTAGTCTTTAAGAAGAGAGCGTGGCTCTCTCTAAGGTGCGTTACTTGAGTCTTTTTCCCTGATAGATTAAGTTTTTCAAGTGTTATTTTAAGAAGCCTTTTTATTTTTTTTATGAAATGAGGACTTCATCTTTACTCGCTATGAAGATTATAAGGATACTGTTTGCATACTGCATGTAGAACATTTGGCGAAATCCCCAATCGTTCCACACTCTGCTTGGGATTTGATCTTTCTGCTTTCTCAGCTCTTCGGCTTCGGTTGTGTTTCCTTTGCGTTTGTAGTCTTTTGTCTTGTTGTTTAGGTCTGACCTTTGCGGGTTAATGGCTTTTTGGTTTTCCTCTAGTTGAATATTTATTCTTTGTCTCGGACCCAATAATTTAATGTGTGAAAGTAGACGTTTGCCAACAGCGAGGACAGGTTGCTCTCTTGTAGGGTGCCCTCCCCCCTCATTCAAACGCTTTTGAGGGTCCAGCTCTTTTTTTGCAGTCTTCCTGTATCCCGCTCTTAGCGCCTTCCAAATGAGTCGTATTCCTTGTTTTCGATCTTTTCTTCTATTCATCAAAATTTGGTGGTCGATTGAGTCGTAATATTTTGTTATATTCCCTTTCAGAGCCTAGTCGTAGTTTTGCAGCCCAATCCCAATTGACTGGCCGAATGGCATAAATGAAATGGTCGGAAACCATGAGAAGTGCTGAGGAAGATCGGTTCGTAAATAACTTCTGGTATTATCCTAATTGCTTCTAGAACGATTTTTTCTCTGAGGAAGGCCACCGTAAGCGGCGGGCGTTCGCCTGCCTGCTTCTTAAGTATGAAGCACCTCCTACCTGATTAAAATTGGAACTGTTTTGAGCAAAGTTCCGGTTTCCTGTATTCATGTCTTTCTGATGCCGTCTAATATTTGTCAAGGGTGCGCTTTGCTCTGGGATGGACTTGAGACCTTTGTACATCAACTTAATTAGGTCTTCCTCAAGTAGAAGCCTGTAGAGCTTAAGGTTTACATGGTCAGGGTTGCTCCTGTTGTTGTTAAGAATGGAATGCAGTTCTTTTGCTACCAGGTTATCTGCCTAACTAGTGAAGTCCCTACACGCCTGCGCGCCTAGCCCGCGTAACGAGGGTATAGCAAAAATCTTTTTTTGAACCCTGTTTGTTGAGGGCCTCCTCAGCAGGAAAAATCAGTAGGTCACCTGCCGTCCCGTGCTTGACAAGAATGGCGTCATCCGGTTAGGTGTCGGAATTGGGAACCTTAGGTCCTTTGTAGCAAGTAAAGCGTACTCGGGCCTCACAATTGCTTGCGTCCCGCGGCTTTCTGGCCGCGAGGATTTCAGGAGAGTTGACGCGTTGACCTGGGGGGGGGTCCGCCGGGCTCGCCTCCTGTTAGTGCAGTTTACCTTGTTGCTTTTGGTTCCTCTCGTTGCCCCTTTAGGGTTCCACCTTTCGGAAGCCCTCAAAGGAGGGGTTTTTTCACCCCCCTCATTTTTGCTTTTAAGGTCTCCCCTATACGTCAACTGGAGAGAAAATACGTCTGTCGCCATCCTTTATGCGGGGTTATAGTGAAGTAAACGTCATCTATTCTGGTTAGCACGTCGCACCCCCCTACAGTAAACAAAAAGATAAATCCTACAGCAAATAACATTGGTGTTTTATATTGTATTGAACCTCCCCACATGGTAGCGATCCAACTAAAAATCTTTATTCCAGTAGGCACGGCGATAATCATGGTAGCCGCAGTAAAGTAAGCACGTGTATCAACGTCTAAGCCTACAGTAAACATGTGGTGCGCCCATACAATAAATCCAAGAACTCCAATACTGATCAGAGCATAAACCATGCCTAGATAACCAAATACAGGTTTTCTTGAAAAGGTAGAGACAATATGACTAATGATACCAAATCCCGGCAAAATTAAAATATAGACTTCAGGATCAGGATAGATTCTGCCGTTTCCAGCAAAGCCCCCCACAGAACCCAGCGAGCCCCTCTCAAAGCACTGGGCTCTTCGCAGAATATGCCTATAACCTATGTAGTCTACTTTCGAGCTATAACAAGACACCAAGAATGCACAAGGGATTTATGCAATAAATTACCATGCACCTCCGAGTTTTCAAAAAAAGGCCGCAGGTTGTGAATTTCTAAATTAAAGCTAGTCAAATAACCTAAGCCTTGATTGCATATGGGACACATACCCTTCTGGCGGATGAACAGCCTGCTAAATTCATTATCTTTCCTGTCAACCACAACCTTTTCCCGATAGCTTTGAATTTGAAGGTTCCATTCATCAAACGGGGTTGAATTTACAAAAGGATTACCCAGATCACGAGATGCTCGGAACATATGAGCAGGAACACCTTTTACCATAGACGCAAGAGATGTGATCCATACCACGTTAGCACGACGTCGTTTGGCACCTACACTGGGCTTGGTCCAAATAGCATGAAAGTACCAAAGTCTGTCACGAGGAGAGGAAACCCCCTGATAGAATCGGGAAACCAATATGGGGCGAGGAGTTTTAGGGAATTTATGATGTAAATATCGCCAGCTTCTATGCCAGATCCAATGATCTAGCAAACTAAAGGTACGAAGAAAGTTGCCAATCCCAAAATAGTTGCCCCAACCATGAAGGATTGGGTTTATTAATTTGATTATTTGATAAGGAGAGAGATCTCTATTTTCAGTAAAGACACTTTTGATTTTACGTTTCAGCGACATTATCTCATCAGGATTAGGATAGACGTAGAGGTTTCTGCGAGTGAACCTTTTTCCTGCCTTCCATTGGGTCGTAATTCGGCTATGGAAGCAAGCCCTATCGATTTTATGAAAAATAAAGCCGATAAAATGAAGTCTCTCTCCAATCTTCCACGGAAATATGCGGGTTTTTTCTGATGATAATTGGAGGCCATGTTCTGCCAGGAAACTTTTGGCTTCTTCGAAATATTGTTCCACCAACCTCTCATCATTAATAATAATAACAAAGTTATCAGCATACCTGATGAGGCGGACTAATGTTGTTTTTTGGGTCTGGCAAAAGAGAGACTTATGGCCTTTTCCTTTAATCCATTTCGTCCTTTTGAGGTTAGTCATAGCGGTCTGCTGTCTGGTAGTTACTCTCTCTTCTAATCCATCTAGGGTAAAGTTTGCAATTAAAGGGCTTATGACACTGCCTTGAGGGACCCCCATAGCAGAAACTTCAAGTTCCCCTTGATATTCAATTGGACTCTTAAGCCATTCTTCAAGTATCCTTTTTGTACCACTAGGCATGGGGAAATTATTTAAGATCCATTGATAGGATATTTGGCTAAAGAAAGCTTTTATATCAACATCAATCACCCATTTGGTAGAAACAAAATATTTACTATCTTGTTCCCTCTTATTGTCGCAAACCTTGCGCACTCTTTCCGTTTTCGTGTTTAGTATGGCGGCAATTTCACCCACCGCCATGTGTGCACATTTTCCCTTTCGAAATCCAAAACTATACCTGTCAGCAAAGGGTTCTGTCACAGGTTCAATAGCTAATTTGAACAAGTGCTGCACGGTCCTGTCAAATATTGTGGGTATTTTCAGCAGCCTTTCACCACCCCTTAGTTTAAAGATGGAAATATGGCGAACAGGTGAGCTCTTGTAGTTTCTCAGATTAATCCAAGAGATACGACGAACTAGACTGATTCGGGAAGAAGCTTCTAGTATTTCACCATCGACTCCCGAGGTTCGACTTCCAAAAGTATAATATAAATTATCTACGGCAATTATTCGAGAGGTTAGTCGAGTACAAATTTCAAGCATGCAGTCTCTCAGGAGCGGGTTTCCCAATCCTAGGGAGGCTGCTAAGAGAGAGAGGATCCTTTGTTGGTTTTTGACTAATTGATGGATAGCCAAAAATTCCTTTTCTAATATTGGCCAACGACCCTCGTTCATGATGACCGCGGCTTTCCTGGCGACAATTTGTGATTTTTTCCGAATCTCCTTCCATTCAGCCAAGAGACTGTCTGGAGATCCTAGACCATTAGAGAAGCCACGTCTCTCTTTCCACGTAAAACGTTTTGGCATTACCTGCATGTTACTGCATATAGCCTTACGTCTCATCTCACCCTGTGATGGCATCATTAATTTGGATATATTAATGATGTCCAGTTGAACGGAAATCCTGATTTCGGCTCTTGAAAAAAGTTCCACCACAAGGGCAACGCTACCAATAGAATATCTGTCTTTTCGAAAGATGTTGGGTCTTGGGTGGTCCGCCCGGGCAAGGGCCGAAGGCATCTTGCACGCAATGTGTGGGATCTCACCCTTAAAGGAAGAGAGGGCACACTCTAATCCCAAGAGATCCCTCCTATTACCGGGGTCTGACCTAAAAGAGTTTAAAGCTAAAGCAGAATAAAAAACGCCTTTTTTTCCTTTCTTGACACTATCCTCTACCCTTCTCATGACATCGACTCCCAGACATCCCGCCTCATTACCAGTTATCTGCATTCTAGGCAGATAGTTTACTTGAGGCACAGAACAGCTGTGCTCGCCTAGGTGGCGCTGTAAGGGCAATGTACCACCTTTTCTATTAGCGCAATCGCGCCCATGACCAAAAAACCAAAAAAGATGCTGGTATAAAATTGGATCTCCTCCTCCTGCAGGATCAAAAAAGGTTGTATTAAAGTTCCTATCAGTTAATAACATGGTAATTGCCAATTTATTCACACACGTTTGGTCGGTGGAGCCTAAAAAAAATCAATTGATTTTTCATGCCCGGTGTGGTTTGGACTATTTTTTTATCTCTTCCTAATTATACCTACTTTGATGCGCACAATCTTCCTTCGGCTTACATCAGATGCTCTTCGTGTAAGATCGTTTTATGGATGCGTCGCCAATTATGCTAAAAAAAAATTTTTTCTTTTGCTCGAAAGCTTCTTTTAATGGAAGGGTGGGTAGCGTCTTTGACCATGAGGCCGAATAATTTGCAAAAAATATGATCATGCAGCCATCACTCCAAATCAAGCCGGCCAAATAGAATAGGTACCAACCTTTTATTTGGCCAGATGGCAAAGGCACAAATGTAGGTTTGGCCAGAGATATTTGGCGTATAGTCTCTGAGGGTGAATTATCATGGTTCGTTCCCTGCTGATCGTCTTTGCAGAGTTCCCAGCATATAGTCAAATTTGACCAAGGCATCGCTACCTTGTCAGGCGCAAATACACCTGCCAATACTGGAAGAGATAATAAAAGTAAGAATGCTGTCACTAATACAGACCACACAAATAAAGGTAATCTATGCATGGTCAATCCTGGGCCACGCATGTTGAAGATAGATAGGGGTCAGTCTATGCTGCCCTCCGAACCATACGTGACAATCTTTTGTCATACAGCTCTCATTCAGAAAACTTCAATTGCTGAGATTGTTGTATAAGGTCTTTTTATAGGAATGGGTTACCCAATAGAGGCCGCTAATAGGATTATATTATTTATATTTCTTCTCTATCAAGCTCCCCTACATGATACGCTTTGTGGTGAGCTTCACATAATGAAATCTGTTTTTGTTTATACGCTCTGGGCCACCATTCCTGGTAGGTCACCTTATTTCTTATTCAAATTTTTGCTTAAATGTTTCAAACAGTCCTTACATGATGCATCTCCACATTCCTATCACTGTAAATGACACCTGCTGGCCTAACCCAGACTTAGATCTTTTTTCAGCTCAATAAACCTGGATAACCAAATACGGAGTGGCCTTTGAGCTCTTCACCTTGCAATCATATAGAACCTCATAATTATTCATAATGGTCAGGCTGCTGAGTATTTGGGCATTGAAGGTTAGCTTTCAATTTATTGAATGCTTTCCTTTCAGTTTGGAGCTTATATTTCAAAGCTGAGATTAGAGTGCATGAGTAAACTAGGAACTATATTACTCTTTGTATATTTCCTCTATTACCCACAAAAAAGTAATAGTTAAGCAGTCCTATAGTCTTATGGGCTAGGATATCTAAGTATGATAGTCCTACCAATCTTCTCATCACAGTTGGGTATATCCTATTTTTATGGTTTCTTTTTCATAATTTCCGTGCCTTTAGTTTGAGCAACATATCTTTGATTGGAGCAAACACCTTCATTCGGGTGTGAGCTCTCCGTGTGATTTTGAAATATTTAGTCGTATGTATAAAACGATCTCTCTATTTCGGGGGCTTTTTGACATTTAGCCCCTGAAGAGTGAAACCATTTGCTACTTAAATGTATTGTAAGGATACTATCTACATTTAACTTTAGACCACACGCTTGTTCAAGGAAGCTTTCGATTTCCGTTCTTATTTCTTCAGCCCCATTTTCGATGCCGAAAATAAAAACTACGAAATCGTCAGCCTTATGTGGCTTAATTGTCGGAAATGAAGATCTAGTATATTATATTTGGGATTTTTCCCTATCTCCATCAGTATAGCTCTTCGATTTGCTAGATTACGAGAATAATTTCTTTTCTTACGGAAGAACCCGTAAGTTTAAATTTGGCGTCTTGTAACATTTTTCCTTCTTTGAATTTTTTTTCCATACTGAGCATAAATTGATCTAGTTTGTGAAGAACTATGTTACATAAGAGTGGAATTAAAAAGCTATCTTAGAAAGTACCCAAATGCGTGCAAAATAATGACTACTTTTCAGATCGAAATAACCTGCTTTCAGGGTTTTAATAATAAGTTCTAGTGTCTGTTAACATTTTACCACGGCCCTCAGCCTTTTCATGATGATGGGGTATGGTATCCTATTGAAGCACTTGAATATGTTATCTTGAATTACCCCCAAATGGTTACTGCCTTTCAAATAGATAAATTGCAGTGTCGAATGACACAATCTATCTAGTCTGAATTCATGGGAGCTGTCTATAAATCGTTTTTCCGGCTTCCAAGACCATTATTTAAAATGCTGCACTATTTTTTCTCTTGGAGAAGCAAGACCTAGAGGCCTTTTCTTTTTTTTATTAGGCTTGGATATTAATACCTTTAGCGCAGGTAAAATGAAAATCTGGCCCTTGCATATACATTCCACAAGTTCAAAAAACCGATTTCCATCCAATCCATCAAGGGACCGACCTTTCTTTGTCAAGCCAAGAAAGCTAGTTTTATAAGTCATATTGCCAGGCTTACCTTAAATACTTTCATAGCAGTAAACCAGAAATATAGGATCTGATAGAATTCTTATCAGTCCATTATAGCGTCCCTGGTTATTTTTACAATTGTTTACCATTTTCTTAGCATATGTACCGGCATCACTCTGTTAACTATTTTTTTGATTTATTTGGATAGGCTTGCGAGAGGAACTTTTTTGGCCCGAGACAGACGAAGAACTATAGATTGCTTTCTGACTAGTCACCTTTGTGTCCTGACTGAGTTGGTCTCCCTTCCCCTCGCTACTATGAGACCTCTGAGCCCGCGCATCGTTTGTCAGACGATGTAAAGCGGTTACTTCCCGCGGTTGTTTTATTTTCGTGTTTTTGCTCTGATCTTTGTCAGAGCCCCCAGTAGTTTAAGGTCCTTGCACACTTGCTCGATTGCTTAAGCTGGTTCCTATGTTGAAATCACTTGTGGCTGTCTGACAACTATGACCGCTCACTACATTAGTCAAAGCTTTCGCCCAGATTGGGTCTTGGGTTACTTTGCCACATATATACTGACGTATTTTGCTTGAGATATATAGCCCCTTTTCAGGCAGTGAGTGCGTATCAAGTTGGTTAACCTAACCTTGACCACCCTAGTTAAAGGACAACACCAAGAAAAAAAATATCCTTTAGCCTCCCCATTGACCAACTGCTCGCAAACATGATGGATTATTGGCCCAAGATGCTGCATTGGCCTGCTGCACGTATTTTCCTATGGAAGTCAGACATACATGTAAGAATATGGGTATTATTCCTAACCGAAAACGAGCCTCGCACGGCACACTAGTGATAAAATTGATAGAACCTAAGATAGAGGAAACACCCGATAAATGAAGACTAAAAATGGCTAAATCAACAGATCCTCCAGAATGACTGGTTATACCACTTAAGGGCGGATAGACCGTCCATCCAGTACCAGCACCCACTTCTACCAAAGCAGAACTTAGAAGAAGTAACAATGACGGTGGTAACGGCGGGTAGGGTATTTTTTCCCTCCCTCGAAGCCGTACATGATAGTCTCCCATCATCCGGCTTTCTTCTCCCCCTTACTTTACTAATTTTACCATCGAGTCTTACCACGACAAGATCTACGTGCTCGTAGAGCAATTTACCTCAGTGAAGCGCCTGGTGATGAGGTTTACACAGTGGGATTTTTTTTCAATTAATCATCGCATGAATAGCTGCAATTCCTTTCGTCAATTTACCCCCTCACTAGATATTACAGTAATCCTTCTCTGTTTCCGCGCCCTATTTGATTTGCGCACATAGTGCATCTTCATTTTTGTATCCCTACAACCCTTGACCACATATCTGCCCATCATCAGACGACTTCAAGATAAATGGGTGAACGCTCTAGATAACAGCAAGTCTATATCTATAGGAAAAGCCTCGATCAGGAATTCCTTGTTAAGGTGAGATCTTTTGGCAGTCTTTCAAAAGGAGGCCGTAGGAAATCTATTTTGGTCCTTGATGATCAAATCTCGACCAAACATCCCGCTTTTTTTGCAGAGCTCCTATGCTTGTCGGCTAAGGTAAAGATAGCTGATCATCTCACTTAGTAGTCCACCAGTTTTCGAATTTTCAGAAAATTACCACGGCAGGCGTTTGGTATTCCTAAAAAAACAAACACAAAGCACTCGATTATGGATGGCTTCCTTTGTGGTCGGTATCAGTTTATTTACTGATGCCAGGCGGTTAGCCAAGTCCATTATTCTGTCTTTACAAAATTTTATAGGATTTCGAAGATGGGTGTCTATAGCTTTATAGGTAAAGAGCCCTTTATTCTGCAAATTGATACCTAGTTACTTTTACGCGTTTTCTGAAGTTTTGGCATGAAAATTGAAGTCTTTGCATGCCTTATCCATGGTACGGATAATATTTTTATAGGCGGTTTTCACTGACAGAGGATATCTATTTTCAGCCTTGGTAATAAAGGAGGTCTCTTTTTTGTGTTATGAGCTTCTTGAGGTCACCCTTTTGTAGTGAGGACTGTAAGTCTAAGGCAGTTTTGCTGTCGAGTTCCATAGCTTTATCAAACATTGCCTTTTTTGCCTTTGGTTTTGACTTGAAGGCCAATAGATAACCACGAGACCATGCCTGGCTGCCCTACTTGGTTCTATCGGGCCTTCTGTCGCTGCTTGCACAGGATAATTAGCCTCTGACATGGCCTCTCTTCTCAAAGACCTGAGAGGAAGGACGCCGCCATTTCAAGACAGCTACAGTTTTGATGTAGATGCCTAAGAATTGAACCTTAGCTGAGGTTGTATATACCATGTCGTCTTGCCCTATTTTCGGTTGTAGGTTATATTCTAAAAAAGAGATGACGCGTTTCGATTTTTTCTATTTTTTTTTCGAGTTCAGTGATTCCTAGTAGAGAGTTATCTGCATAGCAGACGTACTTAATCTTGATGAAGTCAGGGTCCAGGTAGTCAAAAATGCCCGCAAGTCTGGCCTCTCGCTTTTTACTCTTGCGGAGGTTGGCTGGCGATCTTTTGGAGATCGTAATCTAAACGACGCTTTTCAAGTCTGGTTATCTTAGTGGCCTCAGCAAAGACCTAGGACTTTTTGCCGTTTTACGATACTCTTATTGTATACATTGGACCCTCTTATTTGACGGGTTCCAATATGTGTTATAAAACAGAGAAGATAGGCTGTTTTATTGGGGAACTCCTTCATTTCCAGATAGACCTCCTTTTCCTTCATCGCCTCCTACGAGACCGGCATTAAATATCTTGTAAATTAGGTCCATTAGACGTTGGTCTTCTTAGTTTTGAGGATATTTACCGGGTGATGGCGGTTAATGAAGTCAAAAAATTTTGCAATGCCAAATTCCAAAAAGCACAAAATTCCAGTCCAAGTATTCTTAATTTATTTTTAGGCCGAATGGCACCTGTGGCCTGGCCTGATGGGAGTGGTCGCTAAAGTTTCCTTTTGAAAATGCGTATTGCCTCCTGTATGATTTCGTTTTTGGGGGGTCTAATAGTTAGTTAGAGGTCTCTCTTCATTAGGTTTTTTGGGCTTGGAAATCATAACACGTTAAGCCGGCCTGAACTTGTACGTTCTGTCTTTAAGACGGCACAATGTATTATCAAAGCAACTTCGGTCGATATCCTCCATCCAAAGTTTCGCCCAGCTCATTGCCCGGACATATTGCCAGGTCTTGACTTTATCTTCTCGTATGCGTCTATGAGTATGTTGCGGTCAGCTATAGTATTCGTTAGTCCAACAAATTTGCCATTACCCGATGGTTCCAGCTTGGCTAGTTTTTCTAAACTCACACCACTAGTGTGAGTGTTCGGCAGCCTTAGCTCGTATTTCTAGCATGGAGAGAGGCCCAACTACATCGTAGAAGGTCATTGCCTCCTGCTCTTCTGTCGTCCCCCGGGCGTAAAGTGCAAAATTCCAACCCAGCGTCCTTATGGTTATCATCCTTTCCGTCTCGTTCGATTTCAGTTCTGCCCTCCCGGTTTTTGGGCGCGCTTGTGTGTGGTGGCCGTCCTTGCGGTTTGTTCGCTCGATAGAGGTTCCTTTTTCCCTTGGCTGCTGGTGGTCTTCGTGTATTGAGCGTACGCAATTGCAATGGGGCTGCTCGCTCTGAGGTCCCCGCTCCTTAGCTTAGGAAGGTTACCGGTACTGAGGTTCGTGAAACTGCACTCCTAAAATCTTACCTCGCCAGAAGACATCGCGAACCCTACTCTCCTAAAGGTCTTCAGGTGCGCCCCAGCGGGTTTATCGCCTAAAACCTCGGCGCATGGGCTATAATCTATTACGGGACGTGGGTGTTTAACCCCGCACAACCAGAAACTAATATTATTTAATCGTGGAAATGCCATATCAGGTGCACCTATAAGAATTGGAACAAACCAATTACCAAATCCACCTATCATCGCAGGCATAACCATAAAAAAGATCATTAAAAAAGCGTGAGCTGTTATTAACACATTATAAAGTTGATGATTTCCACCAAGAATTTGATTGCCAGGTTGTGCTAATTCCATACGAATTAGTACTGAAAAGCATGTACCCATTACTCCAGCAATGGCACCGAAAATACAATATAGAGTGCCTATATCTTTGTGGTTTGTAGAAAACAGCCATCTTTGTGCAAAATTGTTCATTTTATAACCCCATCTTTCAATAATATCATGCTTTGTTGAACTAATTTTGACTGATGTTCTCGTAATTTGGAAAAGCGAAATTCGTCACAAACTGTTTCGCGAAAACAAGTTACTATCTTCTCTTGTAGACTGATGCGAGAATGCTCCTGAATAGCTAACAGTGTTTTTAACTTTTGCTCTATTTGTTGGCGCAACACAGCTTGCACTGTCTGTTTGCACTTAGGTGCACAGCGCGTAATTATATCATTTATACATGATTCTCCGATTACTTGCGTACTTGAATGCAAACTGGTACTATGTAATTCGTGCTGTTTTTTTAACTCGGACAATAGAGCTTCCCGAGAACTCATCAATTGCTGTAACTCTAAAAGAAGAGCTTCGCTTCGCGCATCAAAAGTAGCTTTTAAAGTTTCACCAAAGGTTTTTTGAGTAAATATGATAAAACCTACAAAACTTAAAACTACAATAACTTCTTCATTATAAATTAAGATTTGTTTTGAACTCAAAACACTAAAAATTAAAGTAGCAAATATGAGCAATTCACGCATTTGTATTCCTCTTCTTTCTTGGTCCGTTTTGGATATTTACTAGAGTGTTCCTCTGTCCGCGTAAAACATATATTTTGTTGAGAGCGGTGCTTTGACGTAAAGCTAGAAAAGTGTGATGATAAGTAGAGGGACTCATGGTTGAGAGTGCGTTTTTTTTGATTATTTGTGAGACACTAATTTCTCCCAAGAAACATACATAAGATTTATTCATTTTTTTCAATTGATTAGCATTTAAGCTTTTTACCATTTCGTTACACCACTTAGATGCTCCAGATACACTCGAATACAGATAGGATATACTGGTGTCGAAGCATTCTTGGAAAAGCACATCCTGTTCAACACTGTAATTGCTCAGCTCTGTGCCTACATTTTGATGTGAAATCAGCTGCTCTCGTAGTTTGAGAATGCGACTTATTTTGGGTAATCCATCATTATATAATAGTACGTAAAGAGTCATATAAAACACACATAACCAAACAAATTGCGTCAAATACGTAAATTGATCTAGTTGAGGCATTTTTTTTTATTTTTATTTTGCTGATTTAAATATTTATTAAATTACAAGAAAAGAAAACAAGTTTTCTTCTCTGAGTCCTTAATGCTAAAGCTCTTTAAGCAAAACCTGCCGCCAAACAGGCCGCAGTCGCAGAAAGTTGGAGACAAAAAAATTCGTAAAAAAACTAGAGTCATGACGAAAAAATCTATATTTTTTTTTATTAGCATTTTACATAATGCAAAGCGAACACCATGATTTTTTTGGAGTCCAGACGAAAGAGAGATATTTTTTAAGCTTATAAATAGGTCAACTAGAAGCTACTCATACTTCCACTCTTCCCTATTTTATTATTGAGGTCTTGAGTCTGGGCATATCCCCCTGCATTATTGGAGGCGCAGGGCGATGAGAAATTGCTTGTAGTCGCACTAATTGGTCATTTCCATAACATTATCTCTTCAAACCCAGTTTTGAGTTGCTTTGCGTTAACACACTGACAAAAATGAATTTATTGCCCGGCCTTGGTCTTTGAGTTTAAATATGTTGTTTGTGGTGGATTTTTCCGTATTTTCACGCGTTTTTTCAATGTAAGCTTGAGGCTTGGGGCCCAAGCGTTTCAAGCTCTGTTTGGTTTTTGGGGTTGTGGAAACCATGGGAAGAGAGCTGAAATTTTTATTTTTTATTTTTTTTATTTTTTCATACTTATAAAAAAATGTGTTCTTCTTTGTGTTCCGCAAGTGTTTCCGCTTTACGCCTAAACGCTTTCTTTTTTTTTGATGCGCTTTTGCCGGCGAAAAAAAATCTATTTTGCCATCATCAATATCTTTTACCACGATATTGCCGATTTTCGGGTTCATATTCAAAATGGAAAAAATTCTCCATTGACTATGAAAGACTTTTCTACTTCTGCGAAGACTCTTTGGAAGGAAAGCTATATGACCTGCAATTGCTATGGCATAACCTCCTTTGACCGAATTCAAAAGAAAGCCTTTGACCAAATTATGGTCACTTTGCCAAATTTTGGTTAGTTCAGTCCAAATTAGTTTACTTTTACATTTCCTCTCTAACGGTTTTGGCAAAAGCATCTTTAGTTCACCAAACACTTCCACATCTTCAATTCCCAAAATAAACCTCGCTTGCTTGGTGATTGGCACTCTCTTCAGCTCGTGTTGGAAACAAATTATTAGAGTCTTCAGTCCTGTATCCACCAATACCATGTTTTGTTGTAATTTTTTTATCGAACATTGTATAGCGCTTCCGCGTAATGGATTCAAACTAGAATTATATTTGGGAAATAATTGAGTAAAGCTCATTTTGCTTCTTTCTTTTTTCTTAGTACTTACTTCTTAATCTTATTTTTTTGCTTATAGAGGCTTCCAGACCACGCTGCGCCCTCATAATAAGTTTTATAGGAAATACAATTACATAGTAATTACTAGAGAGTAGAGCGAGACTCAGGCTGCAAAAAAAATAGGGGCTTTGCCCTTTGCCTTGATGGGCAAGGAGTCGCGTCCTCTCATAAAACCGTACATGATAGTTTTGCATCATATGGCTTTCTGCTCAAAGCTATGAAAAAAAAAGTCTATATTTTTTTTTTGTTAATATCATCAATTCCTTGTCACCAGTTGGGTTGGCCCATCTTGCCGAGAAAGAGTCTGGTGCCGTCGCCGTGTAAATAAACACGCGGCTCTTTACTGGTTAGGCTTGAGGGGCTGCGAAGCCTGTGGCCTTTCATTTCTTTTTTAGACTCTTTGCACCAAAAGTCTAAGAAATGGCTAAGTAACATAAAGGTAATGTATTGGATTGCAAATCCTAGAAAGATGGTTCAAATCCGTCCTTAGCCTACCTTACAATTATACTGTTTTTGCAGAAGTGCTGACTTATTATCTAAAGTCAAAAACCTTGATCAACCTTTATACTTATCCACCATCTGCGACGCAGGCAATGCAAGCAACAACCGGCTAAGCGCCTGCGGCCAAAAAAAAAGGTATATTTTTTTTTCAAATTAAGGCAAGGCTGTGTTTTATACTTTAAGGTTGCTTCTTTTCTGGAAAAAAGAGCAAAAAAATATATATATATATTTTTTGTAGAGCAGCCCCCAGAAAGAAGCATGCTTTTATTCAAAGCCACTGAGAAATTGAACTTCAGACCACTTTATTTTATTGAAGGAATAAATAATATTTTTTTCTGAGCTCCTTAGAGATGCTTGAATTTAAAGCTTCACTCTATTGTGTTTAGAAGTGGATTTGAACCACTGACACAAGGATTTTCAGTCCTTTGCTCTAACCACCTGAGCTATCTAAACAAAAATCAAAAGGAACTATGTACAATTCTAGTTTGTTGGTTATTCAAAAATTACTAAGTACAAACGCATATCTGGGCCATCGGATACCTACTTCCGATTTTCAAGGATATTTATACGGATTTAGAAATGAAATGGCTATTATTAATTTAGAAAAAACACTTATTTGTTTACGAAGGGCTTGTAATTTGATTGAATTTATTATTCGTGCAAAAGGCCATTTCTTATTGGTAAATACTAATCTAGAATATAATAAAATAATTCAACAAATGGCAAAAAAAACCAATCAAAGCTATATCAATCATAAATGGATTGGGGGTTTTTTAACTAATTGGAAACATATGAAAAATGTACAAAAACACTTTCAGGATTTCTCCGCGCATTCCAATTTAAAGGACGCCTCCACATCTTCGCCTTTCAATTCTTTTCCACGTTTTAGAAAGATGCAAAAATGTTTTGAAGGAATCGTGACACACGATATTCCAGATTGTTTGGTAATAATAAATGCAAATAAAAATTCCATGGCTATACTTGAAGCTGATCAATTACAAATACCTATTGTATCTTTGGTGGATTCTAATATTCCAAACAGATTACAAAAATTAATAACTTATCCTATTCCAGTAAATGATGATTCTATACAGTTTGTATATTTATTTTGTAATTTGATCACGAAAACGGTCATTCTTTCACAAAGTGCTTAGCTGCTCTCGCAAAACCCTTTGAGTGGGGGCCGCAGAGCGTAGCTTTTCAAAAAAATATATATATATATTTTGAAATCTTTATGGCTTTCCTGGTATTTATTTATTTTATTTATAGCACCAATTAACTGAAAAAATATCTATTTTTCAAATTGATAAACTCAAAAAAAGAACCTCGAAACTCTTTTTCAAACTATTTTCTCAACAGATTTTACTCAATTTATCTACACTAATTACGACTTTTTCCTCATTTTTGTCGTATATTGTAGTCATGCCCTTAATGATAGGCTTTTCTAAAGACTTTTTATGTTATTTTCATTTAGGTTCAATTTGGATTTGTTTATTGCCTCCTTTCCTTTCCGAACGTTCTTTTCAGAATGATTTTGAAGATGGTACACTTGAATTGTATTGTTCAAGCGGCTATTGCTTGCAAAAAATATTACTTTCTAAATTGGTAGGTCGCTGGGTTCTTCAAATAAGTGGTATTTTCTTTACTTTTCCAGTATTACAACTTCTATACCAATTTGATCAATCCAAATTAAATTGGTTTACTATTATTATAGGAAGCTTGGTACTTACTCTTATGTGTGGTATTCATTCTTGCTTGGCTCTTGGAATGACATTCAATAGTTGGAACAGCTTGCAAAATATTACCACCTTACCCACTCTATTACCCCTAATCCTTTTTTGTACCTCTATCGAAACAGAATGGTTTCATGTTTTTTTATTAATGGGATATTTACTTTTGTTTTTATTTCTTTATCCTATCCTGGTCTCAATTACTTTACAAAAGTTAATAAGCCAATAAAATTGATTGCCTTTGCGTCAATTCAAAAAAGGGTATACTAGTTTTTATTGGCTCACTCATCGTAGATGTTGTGGAAAGGGAAAAAAGATTTTCCTCCCCCCCAGAAAATAAAAAATATATATATATATATTTTGATTTTTGTATGTTCTTTCCTATGGTATACTCTTTCTCGTATACCGTCTAATTTGAGCAAAAAAAAAAAACAGAGAGGCGAAGTTCGAGCAAGGAAACTATGTCTAGGCAGCGCGGGTGCAAGTGAGTTGGCTTAGCATGGTGTAAAGTGTATTTTTGGCATCATACATGTCTTGGGGAGGCTCATTAGTAGAGCGCTTTAAAGCTCACAAAGAAAATAAATTTTCTTTCCTCCTTCATGAGCTGGCTTCTTCTCGGCAGGCTTTCACAAAGCAAAGAGCAAATCAAAAGTAAAAAAAAAATATTTATTTTTGACCGCTTCATTTTTCCAAACGCAATTAGGTAGTAATTATTTCGTCTCTTAAGCTCTAGTCAACTGTAGATGAAAAAATAAATATTTTTTTTTGCTGCCCCATTTTGATTATTAGCATAAAATGATCCATATTATCTTTCCAGCTGCGTCATTGATGGATTATTATTTTATGATGAAACATTAGAAGATTCCTATGTATTTTGAATTACTACGACCTTATTTTCTCATGTTATGTTCTTTTCGCCACGCGCAAATTATCATTGGATTTCGTTGGTTTCTAACAGCGATGGCTATTTATCCAAGTATTTGGGTGGCACCATCTGATTTTCAACAGGGTGAAAATTCTCGCATTATCTATGTGCATGTTCCTGCAGCTCGGATGAGTTTACTTATTTATATTGCAATGGCTATCAGCAGCGTGTTGTTCTTACTAACAAAACATCCTCTTTTTCAGTTATTTTCCAAAACCAGTGCCAAAATAGGGGCTTTGTTTACATTGTTTACTCTAATAACTGGAGGTTTTTGGGGGAAACCTATGTGGGGTACCTTTTGGGTGTGGGATGCTCGTTTAACCTCTGTATTAATCTTGTTTTTTATTTACCTAGGTGCACTGCGTTTTCAAGAGTTTTCTGCGGACATTGCTTCTATTTTTATTTGTATAGGGCTGATCAATATACCAATAATTAAGTTTTCCGTAAACTGGTGGAATACATTGCATCAACCTTCAAGCATTAGCCAATTTGGTACTTCAATACATATTTCTATGCCCATTCCAATCTTGTTAATCTCTACTAGCTTCTTCTTTTTAACTGGGATTTCTTCCATTTTGGAAACACGTCAAATTATTTTATCTTTTTCTGGTTTTTCTGTAAAAAATCAAATAAATTTGCAAAGCAACAATAGAAAACAGGTTTTTTTTTATACGAATAATAAATCGAGCAAAAGCACCTAAGGAAAGGTTGGCCTGTTTTTATTAGGTTTCAAAACGCAGCTCAAGGTTTAAGAAAAACAAAGCAGCGCTCCACGTTAGAAAGAACAATAAAATCTATTTTTTTACCATACTACTAGATTTCAAAAATATTCAAAAAAATAGATTTTTTTACCAATTATAAGCAAAATTGACCGAAATGTATAATGAATTGGGCCACTATTTCTTAGTACTGGGTATTTCTGTTGTATTAACTTACAACAAAAGACCTGCGGCTGTTTCACTTTATTTCTTTTTTTCTACCATTTCCTTTTTTGGTATTTTGTTTTGCTATATTTCTTCTGACTTTTCTAATTACAATGTATTTACCAACTCAAATGCTAATGCGCCTTTATTCCATAAAATCTCAGGAACATGGTCTAATCATGAGGGTAGTTTGTTATTATGGTGTCGGATTTTAAGTTTTTATGGATTTATTTTTGGTTATCGGGCTCGACCCTGCAATATTTCAAAACGAGGGTGCAGCAAAAATCTATTTCTTTTTCGCAGACCGCTGGTGGCTTTTCGCTTTGCTTCTTTTATAAAGAAAGAAAATATAAAATTCAGACGTCATTTGCAGAACTTATTTGATACCATAAATCGCAAAAGCTCCCTTAAGAGCCAATCTAAAGCAGCGCCCTCAAGTCTCCTTCGAGAGCCCTCGGATACGAAATTAGAAAATAATGCAAATACAAGAAGAGATAAGAGGCCTGTAAGGCTTACGAGGTGGAAGGAGTTGAAAAAACAAAAATATATATTTTTTTATTTGCTCTACGTTTTATGGAATAATTTAGATTTCTTCTTTTTGACACGAAATGCAAAAGATAAGGTTTTGTTTATTGATGAACGGCAGATTTACATGGACATTGCTTTCTTTTTTCTGATTTTCTTATTAGCGAGTTCTAATCCTTTTGTTCGAATTTCATTTATTTGTACTAAATCACTTGCAGAATTAAATCCTGTTTTACAAGATCCTATATTAGCTATACATCCCCCTTGCATTTATGCGGGATACGTCGCCAGTGCCATTGGCTTTCGTCTATGTTTATCTAGAATAATGAACGCTATTTTTGCACTCTATTTGCTGATGCAAAAGGAGGGCAGAGCTGAAGATAATCAAATGCTTGGCGCTTTCTTAATTGAAGCCCGCGTAACGAGCAAGCTGATTACCCAGGAAAATGCAAACGAAATTATCAAAAATAAATTTAAAAATCCTTCCTCTCTCCATTCCAGTTTTGCTTTTATGTTGCTACACAATAGGAGCTTGCTCGTGCTTTGTCGGCACTTGGCGGCCTCCTTTTTGCTTTGGCCAGAAGAGCCCTTTAGGAAGAGAAAGCGAGCAAAGCATGTTGTTCATAAAGCAAATAATATGTCTTTGCATTTTGGTTGGACTCGTGGCGCAAATAAGGTGGTCTTTGGCCCAAAATACCATTGGTGGAAACAAATTCAAATTTGGATCTTGACATGTTGGTTTTTTTTAACTGTAGGCATATTGCTAGGAAGTTGGTGGGCTTATCATGAATTAGGTTGGGGGGGTTGGTGGTTTTGGGATCCTGTAGAAAATGCTTCTCTTATGCCTTGGATATTGGCTACAGCTTGTATTCATTCAGTCATTTTACCTAAATTAAATTATTGGACTTTTTTTCTTAATATGGTTACTTCTTTATGTTGTGTTTTAGGAACTTTTTTTGTACGTTCTGGATTGCTAGCTTCCGTTCATAGTTTTGCTACAGATTCTACACGAGGAATCTTTTTATGGTGCTTTTTCCTTCTAATTACCAGCATATCTTTAATTATTTTTCTCCAAATAAAGCAGCAATCGAGTACCAGGCTAGTTGGTGCATTATCTAGTTTATCATCAAACCAAGGCCTAATGGCCTTAAAACCTGTAAACCAGATTTTGTGGCATTTGCAAAACACTTTATTTGTGCACTCGCGCAAATTCACTCGTTTACCGAAGTTGATGGAGGGCAAAGAAGGCCATGACAAAGTAGTTGTATACAGAGCAAGTAAAATGCATAAAGAAAGCTACCTTTTTTCTCAGGCCAGAGAGGTGAGAAGCTAGCTTAATTTCGATTACACATATGGCCCTCTATGCAAAACCTTCGGCCTTCATTTGCTATGCAAATGCTCTACGCCTTCTAGGAGCTATGAGGGTACTAGAGGGGCGCAGAGCATTTGCGGAGGGCTTAGGAGAAATAGAGTTTAAAGGTTCAAAAAAAGCACTCATATCGAAAAAAATCTTTTTTTGCTTTGTCTTTTATCTTGTATTTTATTGTTTGGAGGGGCGAAAATACCAAAAACAAATAGAGCAGATGGTCCAACTACAGAACTTTTTATTTTTTCTTATCTTTATGGTTGTGCTTGGTGGCACGACAGCACCCATACTATTTCAATGGTTGGTAAGTAGAGATGTTCTTATAGGCGCTCCTTCTTTTCATGGTATTATAATACCTATTTTTACCTCTCTATTATTGGTTTTAGTTTATATACATTTTAGGGGATTTATATGCTTTATGAACAAAACAGAAAGGATCATTTTGGTAAGAGCAAGACCCATTTTATTACCCAACATAATTAGGAAAAGCTCCCCCCAAACTAGAGCTAAAAACGCATTTATTTTATTTTTTATTTCCTATTTTCACTTTTTCATTTTCAAATTTATAGGAGACTTATCATATTTAGAATCTTTCTGTAGTGTGCTTTGTTTTTTATTATCTTGTATATTTCCTTTATCATCTAATTATAGGCATGATAGGTTGGCAAATTATAGGCATGATAGGGTAATTGGGTCCTTTTCATTCTACTACAAGGTGTGAAGTTTTTTGATAAATGAATATACGAATATTTGTTCTATGGGAGTGCATTTTTATACTTGGATGGTTTTGTACCATTGTGGTGTTGAATTTGCTCAAAGTTTGTGATGTTTTGGATAGTACCTAAATAATATGTGTGAGTTTGGGTTTTAGATGGAAACTATATGATGTATTTATATTCAAGGCCAATATAAACAACTATCTAGCTCCCTTTTGTTTTCTAAATGAGACATTTCGTAGGATCTATTGTGAAATGTAAACAATTTGAGTTACACAAGGGCAACAACTTATTTTTTGTATTATATAATTCTTACGTAAATTTTAGTGTATAATTAAGTTCACAAAATTGAACCTAACTTGGATTTAATTGTACACAATAATATATATTTAAAAACATTACATAAACTTCTCCAACATAGAATTTTCGTGAAGCTTGCTATTATGTTTTTGTTTAAAGTTTTTTCTTTTTCTTTTTCAATATTGTGGTTTTGAAACTTTGGCAAAATTTCCCATTTGTTGAAGATTTTTTAATCCCTGATTTACACATAGAAATGAACATGTTGAAGTTGTTCCAAATTTATTGGAACCACATTGTGGATATTCACCAAAAATACTCAAGTTAGGACTTTTGCTCAATGGTTTATTTTGATGAATATTTTCCTTGAACTTTTTGACATTAAATACTAATATAGAGTCCTATTAATTATATCCACATGATTTCAAAAGAAATCCACATGCCCCAAAATGACATTGTTTTGCAAGTTTCCATATAATGGGTAGCCAAGAATATAAAGTTTGATCCAACATTATTAATTAACTAAACATTTATATTTATTACTTTATCAAAATATTTGGTCATGGAACTTGGGAAAATTTTATAATTTATATTAAATCACATTTAGTGGATTGAAAAGACCTTTCAAAAATAAGATGGAAATTTATTATTCATAATAATATTTAATACAAATTATGACATAAAATATGTATAAATTAGTAATTATGAAATTTACATAATTTCAATACTTTATATAAAAATTAAACAAATTGTACATAATATTATTTTTTAATAAATTACATATTATATTTTGAGTTAAATTTAAATATTTAATTAATTTAAAAACACCATTTATTGATTCATTATATGTTTAAAAGGTAAGGAAATTTAATATTTAATTTTACATTTTTTAAATTCTAAAAAAATCCATCTTGATATTAAATATGTTTATTTACAAATCACTTTCTGATTTTTTTTTTTCCCAAGACATCATTGTCGTTCAAATGTATGAAATAGTGAAGATTCAAATGTAGTTTTAGTCAAATAAATTAATAGTTTTTTATAAAAAAGTTATAGATGTGTACATCTTGGAAATTTATTTATTTATTTTCATTTGGACAAAGTATGAAAAAAAATTGGTTAAAGTTGGCTACCTTTGTATGAGACAAATGATGATGTGGGATAATGTTGTAATGTTTCACTTTGATTAAATTTATTTCATATCCTTTGTCAATAAGTTCAAATTTGTAAATTATATAAGTAGATGAGAGAATATTGGTCTACACATAATACATGCACTAATTAGATTCAAAATGCAAGTATTACTTGTGATGAACCAATAAAAAAGGATCCTACTTACCTACTTACTTAGGCATATTTACTTACATATGTGTACCTACCTACTTAAACTTTTAAGCTACCTAGGCTTAAACTACTTATTTTAGTTAGCCTAGTTTTGTAAGCTAGCCTAAGTTGTTTAAGGTTTTAAAATAGGAAATGCTGATAAGTTATGTTAATAAATAGGTAGTTAGATTGTCAGCATGGTTTTATTATGTTTTAAATACATGTTTTCATGTCATAAATCAATAAATACCTAATATATAATTATATTTTCCACAATTAAAAGTCACACAATTAATGGCATGAATTATTATGACCATGATTATTACTAATTGCATAAGCCACAATTTTGATTTCACTACATATCTACATAGTAATATGTGACCTACATTATTAGAAACACAATAAAATGTGAAGTAATATAGCCATGTTTTAGCATACGATTTATTATTTTTGATATCAAAAACTCGTTAATTTCTTTAATCGCCACATCCTTGTTATTAAGCTTTTTAATGTTATCATTATCATTCACAAGGCCTCTAATAATGTGCTACAAACTAGATTACATTCATTGTAAGTATCCAAAAGCTTTCGACAAATCCCAAAACAAACCTTAAATTCAATAATGCACAAACAAATCTAACAAGCTTTCAAGCTTTTGAAATGGGCATTGAAAAAGAACCATGGGTTATTCAAATCCAATGTGAACAATGACAGTTCAATGCAAGAGCAAGTAGACACACAAATTCTATGTTTTAGTGGTGGGGAATTCGAACAAAAAGTTCAACACATGCTCAAGGCACTATATCGTTGAAGGAATTACAACAACAAATGCTTGAACCTTGCATGTGAACAAAAAAATACACAAACTACATCTAAGTGAGAAGCAACAAAAATAATACACACAATAAAAAATGTCAGACACTAAAAGGTAGGGGAAATGAGCCTTATGCATTTTCAATTTCAAAAAGGATTTCAAATAATATGTTTTGTGCCATGTGGCCAGGGAGTCTTGAACTATTTGGTCCTACGGTTCTTGGGGATACCTTTAACATAATTGTGCCCTTCACCAAAATTGACTAATATTGCCACTTGAGCAACATCACAAAATTGACAAAAAAAAAAAACATTAATATGATATAGGTGTCTTTTATGCATAATTTACAAAACTAAAAAGCTTATGGATTTGTAAAGTGAACTCATGGACTTTCACCCCTTGATAACAACATTTTCTTCTGGAGAACTCTTGCCCACTTTGTTGCTAATTCAACTTTCTGCAACTGGAAGAAGAAGACAGAGAACTGGGGCCCAATGACAAGTTGTCTTAGTTATTCCAACCGAGTCTGGGGGTGAAAGAAACAAAAAACAATTCTCCAATTTTATTCTACTTTGATTATGAATTCCAAAAACATAACACACCTGCCATTCAGTAGTACTTTACATTTGGCAAAATGTTGAATTGAGTTATTTTCAATAACTTGTTGTCCAACAAATTATCTCGTTTTAAGTTTTTTTTTCCCAACATGATTTGACAATTTTGTCATTTCTACAAGATTGAAGAAATTGGCCAAACTGTGACAGAAAATTGGTTTTTTTGGGAGGGTGTCACCAGATTCATCCTTACCAGCTAACACATTTATGAGTTCTCTGGAAAAGAGTCGCCAAATTAATGAATTGAAAAAAAAAAAACACTGTTTCCATTGCGTTGAAAATATGAAAATATGTAATTAATCAATGTTGGAGGTTGTCTGTGGGCAACTGCACATGATCTGACAACGTTTAGGTTAGTGCTGCAGGAGCAGTATTACTCTATTTGAGAGAGAGACGGACGTAGTCAATAAAAGACAGCGATAGGCCTACCTCCACTCCAGGTCCCAGAAGGGACCAACTAGTTGCCTTTGGAAAGGGGGATGGAAGAGGTGTTTTTGAGAGGGTGGAAGGGAGTTTTCAAAAGGTTGTTTCTTGAGTGCCATGGGCAGGGAGGTTCGATTGTTGTAAAGGTAGGGGAGTTTGGGTTTCTGTTTTTTTTCTACTTTCTTCCAAGGTACTCTCACAACACTGGCCATTGGCTAGTTTTGATGAAACACTAAGTTATCAATCGAGTTATTGATAACCTACCAACTGGTTCTTGATTTTTAAATAAATTGATAATAATTGACCCACTTGGCCTTGAATTTTAAAATTTTAATAATCTAGTCAGATGACTTGGATATCGTCCAAGTAGGATATCATGGTATACTATTAGGATGACACCTTACAAGAAGCTGTAGGGCTACAGGGGTTAAGTTCTCCTGTTCAGGATCAGCCTTTCTTTTTTGCTGGCGAACTGGTGCAAAATTGCACTCAAAAATAGTTTTAAAGACATTATTCATTTGTAGATTTCATAGAGGACTCCAAATTGGCTCATTTCCAAGTGGTGGTAAACCACTTACAATCATCTCTAACACTTCACCAACTTCCTGAATGTGAAGGGTACATAACTGGGACCTGCGTTCCTTCTGGTACAGTTCATCAGATCAGATGCATCTGATGTAACACACTCATGTTTGCCAGTGAGTGATTGTCTGAATAAAAATATTAGTTAAGATTTGCCAGAGAAATGAGGTCAGTAGCAAAGGCTGCAGGGCAAGCGTTGGCCATCCCTGGGCCCTGGCAGTTTACCACTAATTTTCATTAAAGCCAATGGTTCACAACGGGGGCCTCCATTTGGCCACATCCTCGCTGGTACATAGTCAGAATTCGCCCTGTTCAGGGCTTACTTTAGGGGTTCTAGCAAGTACCCTTAAAATGAACGCCAAAGATGTTTGGAAGTTCTGTGTACACAATACTCACTCAAGAAGTGCACATTGGTGTACAGAGATTTCTGTGTACGTCAATGATATACAAATTTGGTCTTCATTTTATTGTATGGGTTCATTTTTTTCCTTTTGTTCAATCAAATAAATTGGATGTGGAACACATGTTCATACCCGGGCAGGAAGTAGAATTTTTTTCTTCCAATACCCCCATTAAATTGATGCTTGGTGAATATATCAAGATAATGCTTTTCAATTAGTGCGTGAAAGGGCATCTCAGATCATATTGTTTTTTATACTCAAAGGCTATAGGGTTTGTAATGGGTCTGAAATAGTGTGCACCTTAATGTTGGGGTCCATTGTAGAAAGGGCTTGTGAAGATGTGTCTGAAATTAGTGTAGCCTGTAATATAGGAATCCATTGTAGAAAATGGAAGACCAATATCCTGCCAACATTAATTGGAACCACGGCTTGTGGGACATCTATTCTTAGTTCTACTAATTAGGTGTGAAGGGCATCTCAAGTGCTGTAAAAAAAATCGGAAACTTTGGAGTTTGAACAACCTGGTTTGTTGGGTGGGTGTTGCATCAGCTCATTAGCAGACCAAATTTCTTTTTCTAACAGCATTAGTAATTTTTACCTACACTTAATGTTACCTCTTTGAGTGTTGACCAACTCCTATACACCTTCAAACCTGAAAATTTGATAACATAAGAACAAGGGGACTTGAAATACTCAACCAAGTTGCCATAAGAAGAAAGGAACTTGGAAGCCCCAATTGACTTAACCCAAGGAACACGGGTTGGGCTGCCACCAGGGACCTAATCTTATATGCTACATGTATTAATAATACATTGCCGCTTTTGCAAAGTTTTAATTTAAAGATCTCTGGTGTATGATCCCTGTTTTCATGGGTGATCCCAGTTTTGTGTGGCTATTGGTGAAATTTTGTCAAATTTGACCTGGGACATAGGGTTTCGACTGTGTACAAGTGTTTTTTATGGCGGAAAACCCACAAATTCATCATATTCTGAAGGAAGAAGAATTCTGAAACCTCTAAATTTTATGAGGTGGCCAAGATTATAAAATGAATCTAATTATTTCTACTTTTATGTATAGTATGTAGCCAAATTTGGCAAAATTAGTTTTTAGATGATAGCCACATTGGCTAGCTACATCACAAAATCCTTAAGAAAAAACACTGGTATGGGTGACCTCAGTTTTTGGCGGTAACCTCCGTTTTGTTGGTGATCTCGGTTTGGGGGGTGAATTGAAAATTGGAGATATTGGGGTGGGTGGTGATGTCCAAGAAGCTACAAAGAACCCAATGTAGCTCCACAGCTTTTAATTCTGGACCGTAGACCAATACATTTCAATATACATGTGAGAGAAGCACATCATGAGTTCAGGCACATTTTGATTGAGAAACACATGCAAGAAGCATAATGTGAGTTTATGCTGTGACAATCTCAAAAGTGATTGATTGTACAGGACCCAGTTAAAAGGATAGCATGAGACTTGGGTTTAGAGAACACTTCCAAATGCATGGGTTCGTAGAAAACACCAAATGTGCTCAAATTTCTTAGCCGGGAAAATCACACACACATATCAGTGTTTTTAATCTTTGGGAATTTTCAATAAATTTCAACATGAAAAATATGTTTTCAGCCTAACAAAGGATTCTTCATGAAAAAACTGACCCACATTCGCCAGATTTTCAAAGAAAAAAAATCCCAATCACCAAATTTTTATGGTTAGTTCCAGCAGCTAGCCATGAATAGAGAAGGATTCTTATTCTCCTACTTTCACATTATTATGTAACTAGATTTGGCTAAAATATTTTTTTGACGATCACCACTTTGGCTACATCACAAAATCCTTAAAAGAAGCACTGGCACCAATAGACACATGAGAACACAGTGCTTGCATCGCACTTTGCTCATGTTTTATTAAAGCTGCCATTTCTGCCGGGAACAGAAGTACTCGGACTCACATCTGTCTATGCTACAAGTAACTTACAACCACTGGATTGATTATACACTAGCCTGGAGTAGAACGATTTGAAAATAGTTGCCAGTGATTCTGCTGGTGAAGCACAAGTGACAACAATTATACTCTTGAGTGCATGTTGGAGAATGGAGGTGCTGGGATTCAGTGTGTTTTTTTTCACACCCACCCATTCAGGTGTATCTATCCACACCCAGCTTCTGTAGCTTGCTTCCACCCTATCATTCTTTCCGTCCTCTTTCGTGCCCTTTTGTCCTACAATTCAACCCCCCTTGAGCACATTCTCAGCGGCTTTCTTCTTGGAAGCAGCAGGAAACTTCCCTGAACGAATGAAGGGGACAAAGAAAGCCTGCCAGCACTGAAGCGCTTCTGTAAGCGATGAGACCGCTGTTGCCGAAGTAGGAGAGCATGCAGAGCTGCTGCATGACGCTGCCAACATGGACAACAACAATAGCGCATGGCTTTTGTAAGCTCTAGACTGCAAGAGCTCATTTCCGAGCCTTTTGGTCTCGGCTAGGACGTGTTTCTTGTCTGTCACCATCGCTTCGACACCCCGCAACAACAGCAACGACGAATTCTCAGAGCACACAACGCAAGAAACTTGGAAGATGAACGCAAAGCCCACTAAACCCCTAAAGCCTAACTCTCATCCTAATTCGATAAATCTTTGTTTTGTGTTTTTGATATTTATTAGATATGATAAATTAAAATTTTGTTCATAATTCGGATTTTTATATTATATTTTTATTATTAGGTTAAGATCTCTGAATAATGAGTTGCGGTTATTTGGATTTTCATTTTCAAATATACCTACTTTTGAAAAGTGCTGTGACATGATATTGGATTTTAAAAATCAAGTGTGATTCTTAAGTACTTTACATTAGCATGAAACATGTGTCATCAAGTAAATAAATAGGTAATATACTTTTTTTTGTGTGTGTTATTTAATTGCTGATGTAGGAAGATTGGCATTTGCGAGGAAACAAATGAATTTTTAAACTTTTAGTCTGGTGTACGACAATTGGGGACAAGACATGAATTTAACAATGTTTCAATATATTGAAAATCAAATACTATGTTGTTATTGAGTGTATCTTGCAACTTCAAATATTTTAAACAAACATACGACAACGCCTGAAAATTCATAAGGAACCATAAGATGGAACATTGCTTTTGATGTAACCTTATAAAACTTTATTGATAGACACATTGTAGATTATGAAAACGTACAAATGAATTAAAAAATAATAATAATAAATAAATTTTTTTACAAGATGTCAAGTTAGCTCAAACTAGATGTCAAAACTTATCCATGTCAAAAATTGATCGGTTGTAGTTGGTTAGTAATATTATTTCATATTAAAAATCGGGCACTTGTAATAAGATTATGACCAAAGTGATATGGAAGTCTTTAAAAGTATGGACCTAATACATCGAAAGGAAGCTTAATGGATAAGGTTATAGGTCTAGTGTAATTTTTTTCCTTTCCAAAGTTGAATGAGGTGGGATGAAATGGGGTGGGAGAGGGTTATAGTGAAAATTTAAAGAGAGGAGAAGGAAGATTGAGAATTTAATTCTTTCTTTCTCCCAGGGGACTTCTCATCTCCAAAGCGATTTCCTCCCTTTCTGAAGAGGTGAAAAACCTTCAGAAAGGGGGATGACAGGGGTCCTTCTGGAAGAGGGCAGAGAGGGGGGCAAGGAGGGTGGGTGCAATAACTTTTCAAAAGGTTGTTTCTTGAGTTGCATGGGAAGGGAGGTTTGGTTGTTTTCAAAGGTTGGGGAGTTGGCTTTTCTCCTTTATTTGCCTCCATTCTTCCAACGTACTCACACAACACTGGTCATTGGCTAGTTATTGATAAAACACCCAGTCATCAGTCCAGCTATTGATAACCTACCAGCTGGTTCTTGATTTTTAAAAAATTGATAGATAATTGACCCACTTAGCATTGAATTTTAAAATTTTAATAATCTATCCAGATGATTTGGTTATCATTCAAGTAAGATATCGGTCTAAAACTATTAAACATGTTTATCATAGAAAACAAAAAACATAGTTTTAAAAACTCTATATCAGCTCACACCTGACAATATAATTGGTAGTTCTCAACCGCATATTTGAGAACTGACTTTTGTGCATAATCGATAGTTATTACCCAAAAAATAACTGGGTAAAATTGATAATGGAGGGTATTCACTTATGAAATTGATAATTGACGAGTTTATATTTTGAATTTCTTAGCAACCTAACCAGCCAGTTATTACCAAAAACAATAATCAGCCAACACTGATTATGACCACCACATAAATAAATACATTCAATTGCAACATTTCCAAAAAGGGTTATCCCTGGGTACCAACTTCCTTATACTATTTTCAAGGTCCACTTGCAATTTGGGTCTAAATAAGAACCTATAAGGCTAAATGGTTTAGGATTAGCCTTTTTTTTCTTTTCTAGCGCATTGGTGCAAAATTGCACCCAAAAAAGTAAAAGAAAACAATATTGTTTTGTATATTCTTGAAATTTTCGCCAAATTTAATTACACCCCATAAAAGAGTTCACTATATGTAGACAGGTTCTTACTTTTAAGTCAGGTTCTACTGATGATGCCATATACTCTTTCGGATGATGGCCACTAGTGCTCCATCACCAAAATGAGGGCAAAAAAAGGCTGGTGAGGATCCTAGATCCTACCAATCATGGACTCCGAGAAATTTGAGCACGATTGCCCAAGAATTTAGAACCCCTCTACATTGACAAGGATCTGGGTTTTCATACAGCACTGCATACTGGCTCATTTCCAAGTGTTGGAAACCACTTGCAATCGCCTCATCCAGTTCACCAACTTCCTGAATGTGCACAGTACATAACTGGGATGTACCTGCATTGTTTCTGATATAATTCAATCAGATCTGATTTGGAGAACCAAGAATCAGGCTATCGACAAAGATGCAGTCCAACTCGAGAATTCAATTTGCTTCAAATCAGTCCAAATTGGACCCTGAACCCTTGTCGAAAGTGAGCCTTAGTTATCATTTGTCAGAGAAAAGAGGTTCATTGCAAAGGGTATGTAACTTGTGGAATAATTACTTGGGTAATTTGTTAAAAGGGGAAAGTTTTGGGTTGGACTTGGTCATGGTGCACATGTTAATGTGGAAGTCATGTGCACCATATGATTGTGTTTTTTTTTTATAATTGTGGAATCACATGGGGAACCATGTGATGTTGTTTTACTTGTCATTAATTGTGGAATCACATGGGAAACCATGTGAAGTTGTTTTCTTGTCATTAATTGTGGAATCACATGGGGAACCATGTGATGTTGTCATTAATTGTGGAATCACATGGGAAACCATGTGAAGTTGTTTTCTTGTCATTAATTGTGGAATCACATAGGGAACCATGTGATGTTGTCATTAATTGTGGAATCACATGGGAAACCATGTGAAGTTGTTTTCTTGTCATTAATTGTGGAATCACATAGGGAACCATGTGATGTTGTCATTAATTGTGGAATCACATGGGGAACCATGTGATGTTGTTTCACTTGTCATTAATTGTGGAATCACATGGGGAACCATGTGATGTTGTTTCACTTGTCATTAATTGTGGAATCACATGGGAAACCATGTGATGTTGTTTGTGACCTTGAAAGACACCTTTCATTTTTGTACAAAGTGATGACATGAATAGAAAGTTTGTGAATGGAAGTTTGAGATTTTTAAAAGGCTTGTGATTGTGAATAGTTTTGGTAATGTTGGTATGTAATTGATGGTAGGAGAACGATGAGGTTTGCATAGCCATTAGCATGGTGGAAATATAGTTTTACAACCAAAGACATAGATTCCATAGTTATGTAATGATCTTTCATAACTTCGGTCCTAAACCCATTCGTAGTAGACAGGTACACAGCTAGCGTTGCCCATCCCTGGGCCCTGGCAATTTATGACCAATTTTCATTAATGTCCATGAAAATTCCATACGTCTCTCTGTTGTACAACCAGTTGAAAAATGACCACCTCGCACGAATACCATTCAATTTGGGAGGAACAGGCTACACAGCTAGCGTTGCCCATCCCTGGGTCCTGGCAGTTTACCACGAATTTTCATTACAGTCTATGGAAATTCCATAAGTCTCAGTTTTGTACAACCTATTGAAAGCTTACCACCTCGCACTAATACCATTCAATTTCGGAGCAAAAGGCTCCAAATCTAGCGTTGCCCATCCCTGGGCCCTGGCAGTTTACCACCAATTTTCATTAAAGTCCTGGGAAATTTCATATGTCTCGGTGTTGTACAACCAGTTGAAAACTCACCACCTCGCACTAATACTTTTCAATTTGGGAGCAACCTTTAAAAAACTAGTACTGTTCTTTTTTCCAAGTCTCATACTGTGACTAGCAATGATTCACTGTGTTTGTAGTTCTCTAACGTTGTAGACCAAGCTGCCCAGAAAACTGAATACTACTTAGCCTACTACATGGGGGGGGGGGGGGGGGGATAAACAAGCCAGCAGCAGCTGCAAAATCACTGGCATACAAGTCTTCTTCAGCACCTGGACGCTTCCTGCAACTGATGTCCACAGACATGTCTCTAATGGATTTAATGATACAAATGAGATCGGAGGGGATTTTCACAAGAGCCCTGTGAATTATATGGTCTTGGACTTCTTGTGCAACTCTAGCTCACCTTTTTTTTTCCCCCAAAATAACTATTGCTGCTAGTGAGAACCGGCATGTAGGTTGCAATAGCCTGTCATTGTGCCCTTTATTAGTACCCAACATATTTATTCAAAAACAATTCCCCAATAACAAGGCAACACTAGCCTCAATGCCTTGATTGTTTTTATAAAAAAATTGTGGACTCTGAGAAACTTTTTCAAATTCCCACCTTGCTATTAAGTAGTTTCAATGATATTCCATCAGCCAACAAGGGCACAGTGACTTGAGAGCCTTTGGGCGAACCCAAGCTAGTCCATTTAAATTATTTCTAAACATTACAAATATCCCATGCTAAGACTAAATCAGGGTGTCTGAGTTCAGATTTAACAGTTTTTGGGCTTAAGATGGCCACTAAGAGGCCTCACTCGAAAAGGTCAAGGTACCAACATGGGTGCTGGTTCACCCTGGCCAACTTGCGGCACCTACCACTGATGACTGGTTGGTCACCTTCAGCTTTCCTTTGAAAGTGTTTTAAATGATGCCACGTGGCACTCTGAAAATTTAGATTGCGTTTTGAGCCCTCAGGCCTACCTCCACTAAAAATAGTCATTTTCCATATTACATTCTGTGGGTAGGTGACCAACAATGTAGAACTATGCTTAAAAAACAATGCTTAGAAAAAATTTACTTTCATATAACATTTTTATTCAAATTTGACTAAATCTTCTTATGGATGACTGCCACTAAAAAAGCGAAAAAAACAAAAAAGACTGGTAAAACGTGATTGGTGGAAGATTGAACTTCAGGAGTTTGAATCCATCAATCCAAGTCTCTTTATGTTGATTGGGAATCGAAACCATGACCTAACCAACATCCTGGATATTTGGAGCGGAATAAATAGATTAGGAAGTTCATGTCTTTTGAGATAGATTCAGATTTGTTTTACTGTTTTTAAAAAAAATGCTATATTGTTCAAATTTTAGTTAATTTTTTCTTCAGACCTTATGATTTCATTCATCACAAGAATCAAACACATATTTTAATATCTGGACTGTGATAATTTTTGTCAAATGCTTGTGAAAATAAACTAAAAGTTGAATAAAAATAACCTTAAGCCTAATCATTGAAAGGAGAAATATCATTATTTAGCCTACCTTGTAACCCGAAACCCCAAAAAACATTGAGCATATTGATAATTGGGGTAACGCTTTGAGAATGAAATTGATAATCGGTGGGTCCCAAACCCAATCAAGAGCCACACCCAGTGGGTGTTAAGGGTGTTTTTCTGAAGAGTCCAGATCATAGGATATGTAAGGTTACGATCTTAGGATTAGATAGGATATAAGATTCCTAAGTTTTAGGGTGTTATCTATGAGTTCTAAGGTTCTTGGTTCTAAAGTTAAACTTTAATATATAAGGGCATCGCTGATTGATGGCAACATTAAAATGGCCTTTACACAAATATGTTGTGATGTTCCTTACCTTGTCCTTATTATTGCCCTTGAGAACATATTTGGGTACACTTTGGGAACACCAAAATTCAAAAAATTCAAAAACTCTTAGAAATTAACTTGAAAATTATTCACAGGAATAAGACAGAACTGGCCTTGGCATAAACTCAGAATCGTAATTTCTTATAAAGGTTGGTCCTCTTGTACCTAGAATCATGGATTAAGAAAATTTGACTCGACCATAAAACTGGTGATGTTTTTTTTTGAGAATATTCTTTAAACCCAGAACTAAAAGGTCTTTCATTCTTTTAATAAAACTTTAAACTTGGACCCAACAATTCTTGTAAAAACCAAGAATGTACCAACACTGAAATTTACCAAATCTCCGTTTAACCTTGTTTCGATTCCATTTTGTATGGTCAATTGAGATTCCTCACACTGCCAACTTCAATAATTTCATCCATTTCTAGGACTCAAAGATAGGAGAAATCTTGGGCTTCATTCATTCAGGATGAACATGGCGTGTACATCGTAAGAGAGAGCTGCAAGGACAGAAAATTTTGAAAATTTTCTTTCCTCAAGTCCATGTTAATGCTCTAATTCTAGATTATGCACTATTTGCAGAGATATTGAATTCAAAAGGGCAAAGTATGAGATCAAAGCACCAGATTTTGATGTGGAGGTGAAACCCAACATTGAATCTTTCCAATAGTCACACAGGTGGAAGAAGATTTAGCTTACATAATTTGTGGCACACATTCATGTTAATAAGCCAGATATGATAAAGCAATGGTTCATAACACAAATGCAGCCTACAATTTAAGGTTTCATGTTTCATCCATTTTAATATTAAGTAAAAGGGATGTTTACCGTAATTTGATAGTTATGTAATATGTCATTACTAGTGTTTGGACAAGTTGGAATTTTTTGGGAGTAATTGTTAGTTCTGGGTCTAGTGCTTTTTATGAAACTGATGACTCAACGTGGGTCTAAGGAATATTTTTTTAAAATTAAAACCCACCTTGAAATTTCAAGGTTGTGTCAGATGATTTAGATTGTTGGTTTGTCAAGTTGATAACTCTAAGCTTTGTGAAACTTGCTAGTCCTGATTTCAAAGTGAGGCCGAGTGCAATTTTTAAAGTGTAAATATTAACATTTTTGGCAAACAAATTTTCTTAGAGTCTTGATTTTCTTGAAGAGGACACATCCCTTTAGTCCCTTTTTGCTTCAAATTACTAAACTCCATAAGTTGATCTCTAATTTTCACCATGAAACTCAGGACGAGTAGGTAGCAGGGGGGAAAAAAAAAGTCGGAAGGAAAGAAATTTCATGGTAAAACTCAGATCGAGTGCGAAGAAAAAAAACTGGAAAACAAAAAAAAAGTCTGAGGAAGGTAATGGGAAGCAGGAAAGCAAAACAAACTCACATGTAGAGAATGTAAAGTGAGGAAAAAAAATTGCAGCTGTGGGAGCTTGGAGCCAGGTCCTTAAACTCTCGTCCCATATCCCTATATCAAGACCTACACACTTAAGACTTGACCCCAGTGAATAAATGCCTAATGGATTATTCAGGACAATCACAACAACAGGCTCGTTTTAGTGTCCGTAGGAGAAATGAATAATTTCACGGAAGTCTGCAAATTGTCTCACTTTTCTTTGTTGGCAAACCGCGTGCACCAAGTGAAGATGAGAACACACTTGCCTCGCACTTCGTTCATTTAATTTATCTGCCTTAAATGAAGCTGCAACGAAGCTAGAACCCACATACTTCGTTCTGCTACATTTTCTTACTACCGCTCAATTCAGCAAGTGCAGTCTTTATTTTTACCAGTGATGCTGCCTGGGGAGTCCGTCCAAGGACAACGATAAGAGTTTGTCAGAGAAAGGACTTACAGGTTTCATGGAAGGCTTCAACTTGACAATTTTACAACTATAGTATAACCATTGCACTGTGCAGTGCTTCAAATGAGAAATCACTACTTTCATTGGCCCATCATAAAACAATTAATCAATTTTCCAAGATGTAGGTCCTACTGAGTTTTGCAAGTGTAGAACTTAAGGCAAATCACTTGGGATTAAGTGAGGAGCTATTGGGGAACACATTAGGAACTTGGGGAACATGTTGAGAACCCATTGAGAACTTGTTGGGAACACATTGACAACATAAAAAAACCACACCCTCACTCTCCCCAAAAAATAACATTGGCCCCTTGAGTACATGCTAGCTCACTGCATTAGCTGGAAGATTTTTTTTTGAAGTTGTGTTCTTTGTAACCTTTTGGTCTATGCTAATGGCAGGAGGATGAAGTATGGGTGTATGTTTGAAATCCTTGGCAAACGTCAGGACAAGTCTGCTATCCTTACAATATTTGCCAAAACATTTCTAGTTCCATTTGATGTACGACACCTGAAAAGCAATTTACAACAACCACTAAACAGGACTCATATATTAAATGCAGCACCAAGCTCAATGCAGTTCCGAGATCGTGTTCAATAAGAAAACTAATCAATTTTTTAATTATTGTACCTGAACTATGATTAATGCATTAAGTATTTTTCTTGCACAATTCTTTCAAGGGAAAAAAAAGTGATGCAGTGATTAAAAGTTCTACCTTCACCTCAAAGCTCTAGGATAGAATTTTTTTTTCAAAAACATTTAGTTTTATGGACAGATGAAATAGAGGATGTAATCTTTGAGTAATTTCCTCAAGCTAGTTGTAGCAAGAAGACAAAAGAGTTGCAACTTCCCTGAGGAGGGAGGACTTGGAAGCCCCTTGACCAAGTTGTTCGATGAAAAATCTGTAAAAGTGCACAATACTTCATCCATTTTGTAATGTTTCATCTAAATTATGCAACATTTGACAATGAAAAATTGAAAAAAAATGCTGCAAAATATGGATGAAAAGTTGATATATAAACGTATGCATTGTATGGATGATAAGTTGCATGTTGAATGAAAACTTGAAAAAAATTTGCATCCTATGAATGAAAAAATCCATTTGTCTCAAGGAACCATGCAAATGTTGTTTCATGGCAAAACCTATATCTTTTTTTGGCTAAACCTCGACCTTTCAGCAAAACATTTCTATTTGTTGGCTAAACTTTTACCTCCCAATAATTCTTTTATATCTTTTAGGCTAAATCTATACCTTTCAGCAAAACCTTTCTATATTTTGGGTAAACATCTTTATTTCATAGTTAAACCTCTACTTTTATAGAGGAAAAAATAATAATGGAATCCAAAAGGTGTAAAATGAACTTCAATGTGTTTTGTTATAGAAATCAATCAAGGACATAAAAATAATGTTGATTTTAGTTAGAACAAATAATTAAATAGATAAGAAAAAAATTGTATTTTTAATGATTATTCAATTCAATCACTTAAATCATAAGAAAATAAATATAAAACATATGATTTTTAAAAGAGAGTTAAATTTCCATATAAAGGTTGAAGGTTTAGGTTCTGGACATTACAATATTTGTGTCAACTTTAAGTTTTAACACCATGTTTGTAATGGTTTGGATTTCCCAAAAGTAACACCTATTGTATGGGTAACATGCAGATATTGCCTATTATGGCAAAAACTAATAATAGTTGAAGATTTAATACCAACATGCAATACCCACATATAAAAACATTGCAATTTGTGATTGAAATGAGAAAAAATAAATTTTCAAATGTTTTTTTGCTTCTCTTAGATTTTTTTTCAATTTTTTTGTACTTTTTTCCTTATTTATAAAAATTCTTAAACAAATTCACAACTATCTTTGTTATTTTTTGTTTATCAAATATGCATATTTTATGCCCAACATTTGGGTATTATGTGAAACATAAAAAAATCTAGCCAACATTCTATGCGTCAAATGGGAGTATTACACAATTTTGTTTTATTTCTTCTTTTAAATATTTCTCATCACAATGTCAAAAACGAAAAATGAAAGTACTACATATAATGGACCAATCACATTATGGTGGAGCTTGAATGAAAATGGACCTAGATTTTACAATACCTTCATAATAAAATTGGGATCCCATTGGAATTGAAATGCAAAAACACCAAGTCCATGTAATGTCTATAAGTAGTGTTAAACAATGCTTTTACACTATTTCATGGTGTTGAAAAGCACTAGTTATGGGCTTTAAAATGTGCTAAAAGGTATTTTATATTTATCGGATTACTTTCAATTTGAAGTAGATGCTAAATTAGTATATTAAAAAGGGCTTCACATAAATATAACATATATTTTCAACATTAATCTATTTTATGAAACTTATGAACATCAAAACCAAGGATTGGTTATGCTAAAATTGGCTCCTTCTAGCTTGGTTTTACCCAAAGGTTTTAATATGTGGGTATTACAAATACTTGCCCCTCCATCACTTAAGTTACTATTATTAGAAAGTTCAAAAAACTATAATACCTACATTGTCAATATCCAATACAAATGTCAAAGTATGGGTGAATGTAATTCCTATACTCTCAATTGTGATTATTCATTGCATACACCAGCAAAACAAATTTTCTCATCATATTTTGAAATGTGTTGATATTGCATTACCTTCATCCAAAAACACACTTCCTTGCTATGAAAATGAATTCATTGGCAATATTTGAATATATAACCCCATGTTACATTACTTATATCCATTAAAGGAAGTCTTCACTATGAGAACAACAAAAAAGATAATACCTACACCAAAATGGCAAATCCCTCATTAAAAAGGTTATGGCATGGGCAATACTTTCATATATCACAACAAAAATCCTTGTGTCCCATGTAATATGTGAAATTCCATGCAATATGAGAAAGCTTGCTCACTAGCCCTAAACAATTATACATTAATTATTTGAACTAGTATGGTGTTATTAGTACATAAAAAATCCAAATTCATTAATGAATTTTTGTAAGGAATTACGTGAATTTTAATTCTAGTGAAGTCCTAGCAAATTTGTCAATTGTTTAGTGATCAATGACAAGTTGATACGGAAAAATAAATTCACTAACATATGAACAACTATTTAAAAATATTTTGATTATTTAATCGAGATAATTTAACATTAATTATTTAATTCGAATTATTTAATTCATTAAATTTCTTTTAAATTGAAAGTTTTTTAAAAAATTGAACCCATTTACCTAGGTATGTAGAAAACTAACACTTACTTACTTGTATAGGTAGGCAAATAGGTAGTAGGAAAGGGAAAATGTAGATGGATTGAATAGATAAAAAGTATTTCATTCATAACGTAATTTCCATTCAAGGTCAACCATTTCTTCATTAATGTCAAATTGGCATATGCATTTTTGTGGGAATAATCAATGGAAAATATGTTCTTATATAGCTTTGTAATATTCAAAGAGAAAACATATGGGTTAGACCTTTTACTCGCACTTTAATTTTAAATTGAGATGCAACTAAAACTTTTCCAAAAGCCAACTTAAATTAGTAATATCTTTCTCATATTATGTCCAAATGAAATGATTTAAACTTCATTCTGAATTTTTTCCCCAAAATCTATACAAATTTTTTTAAATCATTTAAAAAATACTTGAATTGAAGAAAACTGCATGTAAATCTTGCATTTCAATACATTTCAACAATACATTTTTACTTTCGTTAACCATCATTATCCTTTTCATACTTTGTCGAAATGAAAGAAAATATTAAAAACATGATTTTTTATTACATAGTACATTTTAATTATGAAATTTAATAAAAATAGTTCATAAAATATGATGTATGAACATATAATAACATTATTCTAAAAACCATTCAATGTTACATAGTGTATTTAAGAAATATAATACATTTAAATATGGTATATTAAATAAATAGACGTAAATTTTTACATTATGATATGACTTTGAAAATATTAAAAATTAATAAATTATTATAAATGATAGATAACTTTTATATTATATTCAGTTTATTCACAAATATTTTTACTAATATATTATATAATAAATAAATAATTTCATATATTAAATATAAGTGATGTTATATGATAAAACTATTGGATCAAAAAAATTATATTTTCATGGATGAAAATTATGTTTTATATTTTATCAAATGAAGCCCAAAATTAAATAGTACTTAGTTTTAAAATTTATATATAATATGTTATGCATTTTATATCTTATATACATATGATATATTAAACCATTTATTATATATTTCTATGTTCAAAAATATTGAGTTTTAATTTTGTTTTGTTATAAACATATTTGAACATATAATTCAATAAAAGCATAAAATAAAATCTGACTTAATTTTCAGAATTAAAATAAAATAATATTAAAATAATATTTAATTTGAAATTTTTAGTCAAGAAGAGATATAGGTTTTCCCAATAATTATAAGTTTAGTTGAGAAAAGATATAAATTTTGCCATTGCAAAATGAGGGGCGTAGGTGGGTAAATGGGGTAATTGGTTGAGGAGGGGTAATACGAGGTGACAAAAAATTGACTGTTGGAGGGTGAGGAAAAAGAATTTTGACTCAACATTTCTGACTGCAGGAGGTTCAATAACTGGGATGAACACTAGTTCATCTCAAATGGAACTGGTGCAGTCATGGGGCCTGGGTCACTCCAGCCGTGTGATGGGAGGGTACCTTACACCAGCATATTCTTTCCTCCACTGATTGGAGGGCCTTTTGTGTAGGGTAAAGGGTTAGGGTGGAGGCATACTCAAAATATGGGGCATACAAGAAAATGATAAGGGAGCTTGGCCTTCCATTTTGGCAATGTCCCCCACTAGTGTTTTTTTTCCAATTTTCAGGGTGGTGAGCATCCATAGGCAGATTCAGACAGATTTCGTCAAGTTTAGGGTACCCTCTCTGGATCGACTGGCCCAGGCATGTGTTCAGGGAGCTCCATAATTGAATACGGACTTTTGTTGTAGCTAGAAAGTCTGATGCATGACTGGTACCCATTATCTTTGTGCTACAGAACACGCGCAAACATTTCCCTGGTGGCAAGTTAGTGACTACACTTGCCTCAAAACTCGCCCAGTTGGTTTGTGTGCCCGGTACAAGACCCGGATGTTTCTGCCACAACCACACAACACAGCAGCACGTAAACAAGTACAACAATAGTAGGTAGGTGCCAGTGAAAAATGTCCTATGGATTGTTCAGGACGATCACAACAATTGGCTACTTTTAATGTCCGTCGGAGAAATTAATAAGTTGACGGAAATGTCCAAATCGCCCCACTTTTCTTCGTCGGCAAAACGCGTGCACTAAGTGAACCCGAGAGCAGACTTTCCTCGCACTTTGCCCATTCGATTCATCTGCCTTGTATAATGCTGCAGCGCAGCTAGCACCTGCACCTCTCTATAAAGTAGCCAAGATCCACATACATCTTCTGCAACATCCTCTTACACCCAGTCAATTCAGCGAGTGCAATCTTAAATTTTGCCAGTGATTCTGCGGCGGGAGGATCAAGGTGCGCGTTTGTCCAAGGAGAAATTAGGATAGTGGGCTTCACGGAATAGGCTCCAAATCGGCTTGCGTCCGTTCTCTGAATCTCAAGCTCCCCTGTCAAACAAGTTGGTCACTTGAGGGGTATAGATCTTCTGCAGGATTCAATGGATCCCAAAGAACTTGTATCCAGCCTTAGAACAAAAGCGTCTTGCTTTGGCGTTCTCACACCTAGATCCACTGGGGTGAATATTGTGGCAGGTCTTCCCCCTCAAGACCCTTCAAACCAAGCACCTAAACACAGACCCATAGAATAAGATGAATGCCACGTTGGGGTGCGATCTCAGAGCTCTTAGAGTTGTTTGGTCAAGTCTTGACCAGCAGAGTTATGAGGTGCTCTTCATGTGTTTGGTCAACGCCTGAAAGGCAGAGTTGTGAGGTGCTCTTACATCAACGCTTGATGGGTAGAGTTGTGGGGTGACCATGAGAACAACTAGTATAAAAAAGATGGAATTTTTTTCTTTTTACATATTTTTATGATTAAAAAAAATGTAAAAAAAGGAAAGGTGTTGTGATAAAAAAACTATGATCAAAACCTCCTAATGAAAAAGATGTCCTCTAAGACTATTTGTCAGAATCCTTTGAAAATCAAAAAGATTGAAACTCAAACAAAACTTAGCAAAACGATGTAGGGCAACTTGGCCAGGGCAAATTGACCCCCACATTGGGATCATAGTAAAAACCCCAAAACCCATGTAAATGGCCATATTAGGCCCCAAAATTTATAGATTTGGACTCAGAGACCCTGGTTTAGACTATAGAGTTGAGAGTTATAAATGTTTAGACTATTTGTAAGCAATCTAAATGAGTTTTGCAATGGGTTTTGGGGTTTTTACCATGATCCCAATGTGACAGGTATAGGGTTGAAATTTTTGCACCTTCTATACACAGAATACCCTGCCAGCAACATTCAGCCAATAGTATTCAAGAACAGTAATAGCAAGAGATATTGTTATGTTTTGTTGTGCTGTAATATGTTTAGACTCCTAGACATGAATTTTCAAAGCTCTGAATTTAAACTAAAAAAGTTTGTTAATTCTTGGGAGAGGGAAATGAACCCTACTTCATACTCCATGCCCCCCAAGTCATGTGTCAGATGCTCAACTTGACAAGCACACTTTGTGGAGGCGCACAAAGTTCTTGTTTGGTAGATGGCGTGGCAACCATTCTCACACTGAATTGGGGAACATAAGTGAAATTTCCTCCCCAAGGCCTCAATCTAGTGGCAAAATATTCTTCTGAATTGTGGGGATCCAAGCAAGCTCACCGAGATGCCCCCAAGTCCCCATGTCCCTGCACATGCCAGAAATTAAGGACTATGGGAGTACCTCGGCAGCTTCAAAACTAATTATCTTATTTTTAGAGATGTTGAACTTTTCAAAAATACTTTTCCTCAAGAACAATGTTTTGTGAAAGAAAGTAAAGAATGTTTTGAAATATTTTATTTCAACATGAAATCTTCAAATTTAATAAAATTATTCAAAAGACATGCATTGAAGCTGCCCTGCTATTCTTGCAATAGCTTGCACTACATTAATATACGAAATTGATTATTCTGGTAAAAAAGGACAAGACTGCAGTCTTTGTGAGATTTTTTCTGGTTAAGTTCAGTGTGGCCATAAACATGCCAAAAGTGGTGGGACTTAGAGGTGTATTTTCATCCATTTACAGCTTTATGAGGAGACCTTTTGCTGGACATATTTTATTTTACTTTTGGAAAACACAAACACAACACTTCATTGCAAGGAAACAAAGCAGCAAGCCAAATGCAAGACGTAAAGTAAGAAACAACAAACACAAAACAAATACCTATTTACCTACCTTCATTTCATTATTGAATTTCATTCACTTTTTATTTTTGTAATTTCATTGGATTATGTCATGCATTTAATAATTTATTTAATAAAATTATAATAATTATAATATTCTTTAACCAAAGACTTTGGTTGACTTTGGTTTCAAGTGGTTCATTTTGTAACTAATATTGTATTCAAAATATAATTATTTCAATACCTTTTCATGGGCTAGTGGGCACAGCTCTCAATTTGTACACGAGGAAAGATGTCTGTGTCACTAGCAGGACTTTTGTTGCCCACAAACAAACAGCTGCAACTAAAGTGGGCTTTGTTGTTTCTACCGCTAGTGCTAGAAATGGCAGTTCTATCCCTAGGGCGTCAATGGCCTTGTATTTAGATTTGTATGAGATTTAATGGAACAACACGCCATGATATATGACAAGCCATATGGGCCTGGTTTGTTGCTGTAGGGACAGTAGTTCTCCATTGGAGCTTTCAGTGCGTTGAAATATTGTGTTCAGTGCCAAGTGCGTTGAAAAAGCTAGTGACTGCATTCCAAATGAGTGGTTAATCCCTGAACGTTGAAAATGAACGGATTTGGTCTGAAAATATGTGCAATAATAAGTTGCAAATGCATTGAAAAAACTTACAATTGTGTTGAAATTATGTAGCAAGCAATTTGCTACTTTTATTCTTAAGGTTGACAACAAGAAACTGGAAAGCTTTTAGTCTGTTGCCTCTCAGAGACTCTCTTCATTTAAAACAAGTTCATGCACACCCACTGCCCAGTATGTTACCAATCAGAAAACTATGTGCAAGTTTAAACATGTTTTTTTTGCTACAAGATTGTGATTAAGGTGATTATAGAATCATTGTTACTTGAATAATATGACTATTTTAATTTGTTTTGACTAACCCAAAAATTTTAACTAAAAAAAGAGCAATGTTTAATTTGATTAAGTTCAAGCTTTGTTTGAATGAAAACAAACATTATGGGCAACATGTGGACCATGGAAGATTAAGTCAAAATCATAGTGCTAATATCATGACTAAATTAATCACCAATATATGATAGAAATGGTGATCTGTCATCATATATGACTATTGGGAATAAAACATGTTATTTTTGCTAACTTAGATGGCATTGTCAATGAAATGTTCTACTTGTTTTGGTCATATATGGTATAATGTATATGATGCCTTTACTTATTAATAAAATGTAATTATGAATTTTATATGAAATTCCATAATCAACTTATAATTGTGTACTTCACACATGAAATGAAATTACTTTTGAAAAGGAAATGCGTAATTACAATATTGTTATTAAAAAAAATTTACATTGGAAATGTTGACATAAACATGTGAAATTAATGTCATGTCTTTACATTTGAAATAAAACCATTATGAAATGAAATGTAATTACAAACTTATATAGATTTGAAATTGATCACAAATTTTCACATGTAAAATTTATTTCATTATGAAAGCATATTGTATTTGAATTTATGACCCAAACCAAAATACTACATTTTTTAATATTATGAAATGAAAATAAATAAAATTAAGTGATGTTAATAAATATATATATATATGCAATTTAAATGAATTTATTTGAATTTGTAGCCTGATTGAAATTCAAAACATTATTTTTGAATTTTTGAAATGAACTAAAACATTATGGCCAGGGAGAAAACCTTTGGATTCATGGAATGTACTTTAATAGTTAAATAAATCTTCAAATTTAAATTTAAGCTTCACCCTGAAAATGTGAGAAAGAGGTGAGAATAATGGTAAAGGAGATTGAGGTTTATCAATTTAATAATATCTCCCCCCACTTTTTATTTTGCTCATATGTTCCCATATGGTTTGCAATGGTTGATCATTATTTATGTCAATCTGAACTTGGCCTTTGCATTGTTGTGCATTACTAGTGACAATCAACTAATCCATTGATGAAACAATGAATGTATTTTGTGAAAATTAAGTTCCATTTGAATGACGTTAATGCATTTTGAATCAAATTAATTCAATTGATTTCAAATCTTGAATTGAATTCGAATACATTGAATGAAATTTGAATTGAATTCCAAATCAACAATTAAGTTTAAAATTCATTAAATTGAATTAAAATTCAATTCAAAAAAATGAGATGCAAATTGGTGGAAAAGATATTGTAAAATATGTTTGTGATTATGGTGTTGAAACAAAAACATTTTAAATGACACAAACCCAAAATAACACCTTTCCGTGCCTATTTATTTTGGAATGGGCTAAAACAATTCAAGTTTGGAATTGTGATTTTCAAGAAAAGCAAAATTTGGCTGTTCAATGTCAAAATTTGTTATATTGCATAATCCTTTTTTTAATATCATCTTTATGTATATCCAAGAAAGGATGGTATACAATGTTTATGGGTGCTCTCTTTAAATGATGAACTTTGATGGTAACACCCGAAAGTGGGTCACTTCCAAAAGGGAAAAAACCCAAAAACTTGTTGCCTAGTGTGTCATTGATGAATTGGCACTCTGCCACATCAAATCTTTTATCTTCCCTTCCCACAACTAGTTTTGTTAAAATTTTCTATTTTGTTCTAGCCTTAGTTTTGTCTTTTTATTTTTTTCCTTAGTCATGGGCCACTAAAGCCCTTGAAGTTCATGAGTGTGCAATCAAAACCTCTTTGAGAGTCTTGTGTGGATTCATCCTTTTCAATCTGCAGAAGCTCAAAGAATTCAATTTAGTGTTCAAGAATGTCCAATGTGATTTTATCCTTCATATCACTCACTAGAAATCTTTCGTCAATGGTCATTAGGGTGAGCTCATTGCTTATTTGATTTATTAGGTGAACGAAACCTATTTCTTACTTCTTGCATGGGTCCTTGAACATGAATACAACCTTCAACTCATGAACCCATCTTATGTGGATGTGAATCTTTTTGACAGAGTCTTGGTTCCCCTTTTTTTTTAAATGGAATTCTATGAAGGTTTTTGGACATCAACTTTGTGAAAATATGCAACGTCTTGAAAATATTAAACAACAAGGGTTGTGACATGAGCACAAAACATTTTTATATAGGGAGAATCTTGCACGTACGCATCAAATATGGGGTCCTGATTAGAGGCCGTGTTCGAATGTATTTGGAATTTGGGCAACACATGGCATAACAAGTAGAGGTCTCAAGTTTGTTGATGACATTATTGAACATTCCTATGTTTATGTTTGTGTATTTGTTCCCTTGTAAAATTCGAACAAATGTGTGCTTAAGTATTATAGGAAACAAAAAATTATTAACATTAGTTGAAAGCTAAATTTTTTCATTTACAAAAGATCGATAGCTATATCAACATGAGTTTATCTGGAAACGATTTTGTAAACTCTTAATGTTGATCATTTCAAGTGAGATGGTTTATCTAGGTATCTTCGATGTAGGAGTTGTGACGTATGTTTGTTTGGTAAATCTAACTTATCGTTATCGACTTTGTGATTTCAAATTGTCTTAAAAATATATATTTAGTAGGGTTCTTTTTTAATGGGTCATCTTATTTCTTAGGAAAATAAATGTGAAGTGCTAGAAATCATTCCTCATGATTTGGAAGGAAATCGATGCGGGATGATGGCTTTAATATGTTTTCACATGTTGATGAATGTCGCAATAAATAACACAAGAATTCAACCACTTGAAAGGATTTGAATGATCATGGAGGGCGCACAAATTATTGGTGGGGATGAAGAAGAAGAAATAGTTATTATACATATCAAAGAAGGAAAAGCAAATTTGTCGCAACGGTACTTAAAGGGACTGTGAGGACGAAACTCACACTCCCAAAATTGGGACTTGGGAGTCTTTCAAGACTCTCAAAATTTCAGAGTTCAATTGCAGGGATCAAAACACCTTGCATTGGGATGTTCTTTATATCATTGGACAGCTAGCAAAGTGTAGATGTCGAAAATGGGCTTGCATGGGCCATTTGGACATATGTAGCACAAGTTATGGCAAAAAGAAAGGTTGAGAGTCAAACTGGCAGTTTGACTCCCGAACACTAAAAGTCGAGAATCGACCCGACCCCGGTGCGTGTAGGTACAGTGCGACAAACCGTTGGAAAGCTCTTGAGGAGAACTACAAGTTTGCTTAAGGCCTCATCCCAATTAGAGGTCTGAGCAAAGAGTTATGACCTCGCAAAATGTTGGGAGTCTAAACCGGGACAATTTGGAGACTCCTCCTTCGGAGTCCTGGGACAAAAAGCCATTCGGATGTGGGTGCCGCGAAGAGGCACAAAATTTATTATATGGGGGAAGGTGGTGGCTTCCCCCGAGTCTGGGCCGTGGTGAGTCTTGAGTCGCCCGTGGCTTGTCCTAGCACCAAGGGTGCTCTAGAAGGTGAACTAACCAACTTGTTAGCTGGTTTGATGCAAGTTCGAATAAGTGAATAGCTTGTCACTCATCCTAGTCCCATCCCGGAGCTTCAGCACGCCCCTCTACCCCTTCTAGTGCTAAAAGCTGGGAGCGTGCCTCGAGTTCTTCCCAATTCCAATGTTTGAGTGACTTAGACCCGTCTTGGGTCTAACTAGGGACTTGGGAGCATGTCAAAATTAGTAGTAAATTGAACCATGGGTAAGTCCACCCAAGGTGGATAGAAAAAAACCTAGCTATGTCATAAGAGGGAAAAATAAGAGAAAGGCGTCCAATAGTGAGAATAAGGCATAGAGGAAGAAGGTTTTTCTTGAGAGAAAAATCTAAAAAATGTTGATTTTGAAATTCCGTTCGTGTGGGAGGCCAATGAAGGGCCCAATAACCATGAACAAAAGCATCCGTAAAAGGAAGAGGATGTGTTTGCACCTGTCAACACATCCATAGTTTCACCAACTGGGTTGGATTTGGTACCTATACATGCAAAAGAAAGCAAAAAAAAAAGTGAAGAATTATGAGGTGTTAACCTTTAAGTAGATCTTGTGAGAGGTGAAAGCACATTAAGCCCCCCCAAAATTGTAGTCACACGTATAATCTTTCTGTAATTAAATGTTTTGGTAATGTATGAACATCACATTTTGAATTATTTTTATTTGTTTTAAGTATATTTGACTAGTTTTAGGCTTCATCTAATCAATTATTTTGAAAAATTCAATAAACATTGAAGATTTTGAACGTATGGAGTATATTTGTGACAAAATAATACTTGTCATAAAGTTTGAAATTTTGAATGTATATTTCAAAACTCGGGTTGTGGATGGAATTCTTGGGTGTATTTTTTTTATAGTGTATGATATTGATAAACATCAATTAAATCTAAAGTAATTTAGAAATTTAAAGTTTTTGAATGAAATTCCATTCAAAAAAATGTTTTTTTGCATTTGTTTAGTAATGAATGCATAATAATATCCTATTTTTAGGGAAAAAACCACTACCATATTAAAGAGGAGGAGATTTTATAGATGGGCATTGCATTTTTTTTCATTTTTTTTGTTTGGTAATGTTTCATGAATCATAAACATGAGGCCCTATGGTCATTGAAAAATTGTAAGTTATATATTTTGTGTACATTGATTTTATCCAATCCTCTTCATCTAATCATTAGATCAAAATGAATTTTGAATTCAAAAATGTTGTTGTGCAAATTCTAAAGTTGTTTACTTGTGTTTAAGATAACCAAAGGATGTCATCAAGATTTAAACTTATTGCATATTATAATATTTCTTATACATCATTTTTTTTGAACAAAAGTGGTTCACCTTTAGTGTGCTTTCACCCTAAGTCCTTATAGTTTTGTAGGTCAAATAAATGATTCAGTAGAAAAAAGGTCGACCAAATACATTATGTGACTTCTAATTCATTTCAAAGAATGTACATTACCCTAATGATGTAAAAGTTTTATAAAATTGTAGGAAAGCTATATTTAAATGCATAGTGTTATTCGAGGAGATTTATCTAGTATAATATATTTCCTCATCACACTATGCATTATATTATGCATGAAGACATATGTCTTATTATGTTTTTTTTTGCATGACCTTACTCTTGTAAAAAAATAAATGTAATATTATTTGATAAATTCAATAATGATTACACTAGTATAAGCTAGGTTGTTTGTTGAAATTTTTTTGGCAATTGCCAAGAAATTTTGGAAGGCTTGGCCCTAATTAAGAAATATGCGATGTTTTGGACATGTAGGGTATTCATAGTTAGAAAAACACCATGGTTGTCCTCTGATAATTGCCTAGCAATTGCCAAGTCATTATTAATTAAATTTTTCCCTATTTGTTTGCATGTTTTTCTATAAATGAACATTTCAAAAAATTGGATTACTTATTTGCATTTTTTCCTTGGGTATATATTTGTACTTCACATGTGGAGGAGGTTTTGAATTGTTGTTAGGACAATGAGAAGCCCGATAAATAATGTGATGTTAATTGAAAAATGGAATTGTGGGGTAGAAGAATGTCCAAAATACCTCATCGGGGAAATTTTTTTGGTAAATACAAAATTCATAATCCGATATTTTGATCTAGATTTGGATTGAAACATGTCATAAAATTAATAGTAATAAAATATGTTCATTCAAATCTACTCATATTTAGTTTCAAAATTAAAATCTAGTAATGAAAGTATGAGAAAAACATCAAAACAACACATTTGGCTAGATGAAATTGAAGCTTTTCTAAAAAACAAAATGCTTTTGTTTCATATTCCATCAAAACTCAATGTTCTACAATGAATAATCCTCTACTCATTCTTTTCCTCTCCCAAAATATAACCATCTAAAAAAAAACAATCCTATGAACTATTCAAATTCAAATGGTGACAAAAACTATGTAATCTAGCTAGTAATTCCAAAAATAGTAACTAAATAAGTAGAAATATATTAATTAACTATTATCACAAGTAATTACTCCCTTAACATTCCCCTATTTAGAGGCTTTTCATTCCACAAATAAGTATATGTTTACATTTGTGTAGAACAATCCTTTTGTTACAATGTGGTAGATCAATAAGGCAAATACTAAATTTCGAAGGCTTTTAGATCCTTGCAATGATCATTATAACTTTGTTTTTTGTGATATGAAATCAAAGGATTGTTCATAATTGAAATCAAACTAAATTTGAAATTTATCCAAATTCGGCCACCAAATAATATGTTTCAAAATATTTATTTAATGTTATGGTGAAAATGTTGTATGGAGGGGCTATGAAAATACAATGCCTTCTTTAGAATTGTGTCAAATACATTAGGCACGATGTCATGTGAATTTGATTTTGTCTAATTGGCTTGGATTGCATTTAGTGATTGCCCACTTAGAAACCCTTTGTGGTTTTTAATCCAAATTTTTGTTAATGTTCAATTTTTCTTACTCCACTTTTATGTAATCTTTCAAGATGTTCATTTTCAAATTTGCTTTTATTCGTTGAAATTATAGGCAATGACTTTTGTTATGCCAATAATCAAATGCAATTAACTGAAATTGTTTGCACAAATGTCGTGCATGAAGTGGGCTCACTTCATTCCCATCCACTTACAAAGCTTGTTTTGGAAGAAATTGCAACAATTTTTGGTTTTATGAATTTCAATTGGCCAAAAATTGCAACAACTTTAGGTTTTGTAGAAGAAGATTGGCAAGAAATTACAACAACTTCTAGTTTTATGAATTATAGTCATAAAAAGTTGCAACGACTTTAGGTTTTGTATAAGAAAATCGGCAAGAAAGTCCAACTTTTGGTTTTGCTAAGGATACTAGGAGGATTTGACAAAACTTCTAATACTAGGAGGATTTGTTATTATCTTTCAAATTTAGACTATTCTTTTGGGTTTTAAAAAAAAGATTTTAAAAATAGTGGATTTTTTGTTTCAAGATTTTATTTTTTTGATATCTTAATGGCCACTAAGTTCAATTTGTATTTTAAAAATTTAATATAATTTGTAAACTGATTATGTAGTCTAGATAAATTTTTGAATTTTGCAACTTCTTTCCCTCTTACTTGTTATGTAATTTGGATTTTCTAACTATTGCAATTTCTTTTCATCTTGTTATAGGCCTGGGGGACACCACCTTTAAGGTTCAATTTGGATTTCTAATATTCAATACAATGTTTGTTTATTCTATGTAAATTATATTTCATTTAATCATCCTCCAAATTCTTTTTGCTTTCTTTTAAATAGTTTGTCATGATGTCTTCAAGGTTTAATTTATATAACTTGGGATGTATTTTTTCAAAAGTTTTTCCTTGTGGTTAACATCTAGGTCTTGGTGGCCACCAAGTCATTTATAATTGAAAAACTCAAAAATTTAACATTGTAAATTTTGTGTTTGCATTTTCAGACTTTTGTAAAGTCCTAAATGAATTAAATGTGTTTTTATGTGGATTGCATATATCATGGCATAAATCCTGAATATATTAGCTGTAAGAAAGTAGATAAAATACTTACAAAATTGTCAAAGAATGTGGGCACGGAATGTTCACATTGTCCATGGGTATAAGATTGTTGGAGATATTGTTATTTGATAGGTCTAAAGTAGCTAGTGTGGAAATTTCCCAAATTGAAGGTGACATTGATCCAATAAGATGATTGTCAATTAGGGTCCTCAGCAACACTAAACAAGAAAAAACATTGTAAACATTTTTTGTTAAGTAATAAAATTTTGCACCTTATTGAAATACCAAGATTTGAAAAATAAAAATAATTAGTTACATTAACTCACAATAAGACAATTCCAAGAATCATACAATTTATATATCATATATTGCACTTGTAATGAATATTAACTATATTAAACAAGCTATGTCATAGTTCAACCTGAAAAATGCAATTTCAACCAATACAAAGGATTTTTCATGGGAAAAATGGTCCATATTTGCCAAATTTTGAAAGGAGAAAAATTCAAATCGCCAGATTTCTACAATAAGTTTCAGTAGGTAGCCAAGAATATAGAAGGATCCTGGTTTTTTTTCTACTTTCATATCTGACATGTAGCCAGAATTGGCTAAATTGGTTTCTCGATGGTCGCCACCATGGCATCACAAAATCCTAAAAAACAAAACCCTGGTGAGAGCTGCTTACAAGCTGATGAGATTTGAACAGTTTGAGAAGTCTGGCAGCGTACTTGTCAATTCAATGTTACCTAGTGCTCTACACATCAGAAGAAGGGCAATTGACCCCTCATGTGAAAAGTAAAAGCTATGCAATGCACCAAAAAAAGGAGTATTATTTTTGAAAGATTCATATTTGCGTAAATTGCATTGGGATTCATGAAACATCGAGGAGGATTTTTAACCATTGTGCCATGTGAATTTGATTGTCAACAACTAGAGAACCAATATACATATATGTATATGATTATGAGAATAATAGAAGAATTGCACATCATAGTTCATACTATTTGAATGTCCAAATTAACTTCCAATACTAAAAGTTGTGCACGATGCAACAAAATACTTACAGTTTTGTCAAGTTTTTTGGGCATGGAAGATTAATAATATTCATGGGTACAAGGTTGCCAGAGATGTTATTTCTTGCCAGGTCAAGAACATTGAGGTTGGAAATATTCCAAATTGAAGGTGGGATTGAACCCCTGATTTGATTGTCACTAAGAGTCCTTGATGTGACCAAACAACAAAACATATCGTTAAAATCAGATTGTGTCCTAGGAAGTAAATTCCATCCCTGATTTATATTATGGATCCACCTTGTTGGATGATCTACATTTGCAATCGTTAATGAATTACATTAGGATAATACATGAATTTTGTTGCATCCTAGTATTCTTGATGGCAACTTGTGACTGACATTTAAAAAAATAGTACGATAAGACCTATGTTGATACTTGTTGCTAAGAAATCCAACAAACTTTATTTGAAGTTTAGAAAGTTTTGCTAAAGAATTCATTATTATTCTTAGCTAAGAATGGGGTTTAAAACACAATATGAGAAAAATTAACCAATATGTAGTTATCATCCCAGTTACATTATATTAGTACATGAAAATTTCAAGATCATGAATATTTTACATTAGGAACCATAAATTTTTTTCACTTTAAAAATATTTTTTGTGAGGTAAAACGAAATTTCTAAAAAGAAAATGATAAGCTATTTTATAGTGAAAAATGCAATTGGTGGGATCCAACCGAGTTTCAAGTTGAAAATTGATGTTTTTGAGCACATTTTATTAGCTAATGAGATTTGTCAAGTTGGCCAAACTAGAAGAAAAGGGCCCAGTCAGATTGTGCCCTGAGAGAACCATTAAAACAAAAGGTCTGCACCATTAAATTACATGGTCCATAAAATAAACAAGATCTAAGACATGCAAGACAAGAACAACATTCCATTAAATCTCCACTGCCAAATTAACACCTATTGCCCCACTAAAATGTTGCTCCAAAATGTGTTTACTATATATATAGATGCTTCAAAACATCAAAACCTCTATACAGTTTGTTTCCCACTTATATCTAAGCACAAGGACCCTCGACAACCCCTCTGCCAATAATAAAACACCCAAATAGAAAGTTATGATTGGCATGCATGACATACATTATGGCACCTGTACTGAACTTTTCAAATTTAGTCTCTGTATATGAAAACGCCTTCCCTGACAGAATTTCCTGTCTGCAATTATAGGAATCTTAAAAGAAAAGTCTAGATTTAATTCCACATTCACTCTAATATCCACACTTGATAGATCAGTCTGTTGCATATACTAGTCATTGTTAAAGGTCTTAAGGCTTGATAGATTCTATTGTGAAGGTTTGGATAGCAGAACTCAAGTGGAAGTAGTCAACCAGCCTTTCCCACATGACTTTCCATAGCTTGGCCTCATGCCACTTGTTGTTGAAGACCGGATCATTTCTTTTCCTCCAAATGGCTCACATAACCACTCCTCTAAGTAAGGTCCATAAGGAGTTGAATTTTTTAACCTTATTAGGTAGACACTTGTTAAACATACATTGTTATAGTTTCAAAGCTTTTTTGGATTCAATAGTGTGTAGAGGTAGTCAAAGTTGGAAGAGGAACGAAAGGCAAGTTCCCATGCTTTAGTAGCTCATGAGCAAAACCAGAGTCTATGGGTGACAAATTCCAAAGTTGCCCACTCACAGGATAGGCAATTTGTTGGGATGTTGCGATTAGCATCGGCCTATTAACTATTGACTGCAAGTGCTGAGTGCCACAATAACCACATGAAACCCTTGGCTCTACATTTGCTTTAAACATCTCTCCAATTTAGTATAAAACATTTGGGGAAGGGATTCCCCCCGCATTCCAAGCACAACATGGGAAAGAGAATTCCTAGATTTAAGTAATTGCCTCCCCAGCTTGGCCGTGTAATTCATTAGCTCCACTTGCTTATTCGATTTTTAGTTTCCAGGGTCAAGTGTGAGATCACCTAAAGCCCCATAAAACAATCTCACTATTGCTCCCCTTACACTTATCCTACTGCAAACCCAGATTCTCCTCCAAACCCCCTTTAAACACCTATTGGTCAGCTAGCAATCCAAGTGTCTTGGAATACTGTCCAACCATGAATACATGGACCTCAACTGGACATAGTTCCATCATTGTAGATACCTAACCATTCCCCATCACGTGATCTAAGGATAGTTACTTCAATTCTTTGATCCAACATTCAAGCACGCTACTAATCAGCCTGTTGCCAACAATTACATTCCCCTTCTTTCAAAGGAAATAGAGTTTTGAATTCATCCTAGGAATGGAAGTCTGTGGTTTCAACTTTTCGTAAATCCCATAAAGTGCATAGGCTAAACTAGTACAACTCTGGAGCTCTAGGAATGGATAGTGCAAACTTCAACCCCCTAAAACTAAAGCCCACCATATGCTTACTCTCTTTATGGCCTCAGCTACTTGGGGGGGGGGCGAGGGGGAAGTCCAACTTTTCAACCATTCTGTCTCCAAGCCTTTGAGATCTTCCACCACACCTTTGATCTTTGGAGAGGGACTGTGGTTTTCGACTAGAGCCCAATATATTTTGAAGTCTCATTTCATGTGCTTAGAGAGATTGCACATTGTTGATTAGAAACCTAATAAGAGTTTGAAGTTTGAATTGCCAAGTTCTAGGGCTCTAATAACCCAGTTACAAAGTAAGGTGTCCATAGCTTCTTCTAAGTCAATACGCCAAGACCTCTGATATCTTTATTCATACAACAATCAGACCAGTTTACCCTAGTTCTAGGGTGTTGTCACCTCCAGCCCATAAAATGATCCAGAGTAAAGACTTACACTTCCTTATGGGGGAGTGTTTTATCGATGGGTGTTGGGCATCCTCGCATGAACCAATACATGTGAGAGTCTGATGACAAAATGAGTCCATCCTCACCTTAACTCTTTTTGTTCTAGCTCTTGTACCCCAATTTTGGGGGATTCATTCCAGTACTTCTACCAGTTTTTTCCAGTTTTGGACTGGTATCAACTTTTGAGCTTTCAGACTGGTCCTGATATTGGGGGGTTTTTCTTTCCCATACATGGCTGGTATTGTATTGAGTACTGTTTTAGAGCTTTCATACCAGTCTGATGATGGTATTAGATTCAAGCCTGATTTTTTTCTGGTATATGGCAGCTATAAACCTCATATTGGCATTGGTATAAGTCAGGTATATACTTGGTACTACCTCAGGTCCCATACCAGACTGGCACTGGTATAAATTTGATATTGCCTCAGGTCATCATACCCAACTGGTAGGTGTTTCAAGACCGATATTGATACTATATACCCAGGTTGCACCATATATATTAGTACAACACTGGTTTTTTCTTACACGGAATTGGGAGTAGTGTGCTGGTTTCACTATTCAGGAAGGCTATGAACGGCCAGAAGAAGAATATGACCAAATGTTGGAAATATCTTACAAATGGAATAAATTTGTAAATGCTACTGAACCGTGGAAACACTGGTTTGAGCTCTGAGACAGGCCTAGAGTAAACCTGCCCATGCCCTACATAACCTTGATTGCCCTAATGTGCTAACTGACTGCCCAGTTTGAACCAGCCAATTCCGTAGTACATACATAAATCTCAGCAATATCTCACATCATGTCAAAATGAAAGAATTGCACCAAGGTTGTTGCATTGTGCATGATGAAACAAGTGTGCTTGTACTTGTCGTAAATTGTTTAAGTAGTAGTGAGCATCCTTGTGCATGCAATATATGTTCTGTGCACTTCTTGCACAAGTGCAACAATCGACCTCTGGCCAAAATTTGGGGTCCAAGAGAAATCTTAACTTTGCCCTCCAAACTTTAAGTACTAAACATGCAACATTTGATAACCTTGTCAGCTGAACCCTATCTGTCTTGAACAGTGAAAATTCCCGAATATTCAAGTTCACAATGAAACTACCACCACAAAATACAAAAGTCCTTACACTCTACCTCTAAATTCTCAATCTTAATAGAGTTATCCTTAAAGTAACCTTGTCTTCACCCTGTCTTTGGGCATCCTTTCACCCCCTATCCCCTCTAAAATGCTGAAACTCAGCATTTAATGCACAAAGGTTCGAGTCTAACTATAGTAGTTGTACAGGTAAGAGCAGTGAAAAATATATGTAGCAGCAGTGGAGGCGCTCAGGATAAAGGAAAGACAGGATGAAACTCAGTTTACAACCAAAATTGGTGGTTTTCTGAGTTTCACCCCCGCCCCCCTTGAATGCTAATGTACTTTTTTGCAGGTTTTTTTTTTAATCTCACCTGTGTATGACCAAACTCAGGGTTCTGGTGCTGTGTTTGTCTTACTTTACGGGTAACTCTACTGTGGAAAGAGTAGGATCTGATCCTACTGGAACCTCTCTAAGACCATCATGGGAAATTTGATTGTTTGCATGAACACACTCCCCACACACAACTTTGATTTGACAAAATCTCACCACAACATGATCTGCTTTCAACAAACAAAATTTACATTTCTCCCCTCAAAAAATTTCTCTGTCCAATGTAAATTCTAAACATGATCAAATTTTTGGTCTCAATTGCACATGGCACCCTAATTTTGGTCACATACAACAGTTAAAACTGAAAATCTGGTCCCACATAGCATTAAATATATGGGATTGAAAATTCAATCCTATGTACAATTTATACTAGATTTTTGATCCTATATAGTGTTATATAGATGCTCTACTGAAAATTTGGTCCCAATTGTATATGGGACGAGGATATTGGTCACATGTAGCATTACATCCAATTTGGTCCCATGTTCAATTGACTGAAATTTTGATCCGATGTACAATTGGGAGTTGGGACGGAAAATTCAATCCCATGAACATTGTTCATGGTTTGTAATTTCTGGTCCCATCTATGTAATGGTACATGAGATCAAAACTTTCATCCAATTTTTAATTTTACTCTTGTGCAAAATTGGGACTAAAATTTAAGTCCCATGTAAAATTGTTCAAGTGGTTTTTTAAATGTGAAAGGAATAAAGAATTACAATTTTCTAAGCTCGATTTAAATCTCATGGAAATAAGTTACATGCCTTTATAAATGTATTTGCACACAATGGTATTCTATGTAATTAGTTGTAATTATTGAAGATTTTCTTGTTAAGGTAAAATATGTATCCATATAAAATATTTACTAATGCATAATTATTTGATATTTTACAAATTTCAATATGAATGTGGTGCCAAGATGCATTAACATCAAAATTGACGTGACAACTCATGTAAAACCTTAAATTATGTTGGGAGCAATTGTAGCATGAGTTGTTTTATGAAGGGATATAATTCATGTGAATAGTTGTAATTTGTTTTGTAAGTGTTGTTGAAGTATGAAAGGGAGTAAATCCTTCATAATTAAAATGTTAAAAAAGCCATAGAAGTTGAAATTCAATAGGACAAAAGTTTGCCCAAATGTATGAAAATTTGCAAGACCATGTACCATAACTTTATGTTGTTCATAATTAAAGCTTGGGTAAAATGGGGTCTCATGAGCATGTAGTGCATACCACTTGAAGTTGCCCATTCTAATCCTAAAAAAGGATTTATGGGCTAGCATGGCAAAGTGTGATTGGTTAATTGATTTTTATTGGATGTCAATTTGCTTGAGTGTCTAATAAAGGACATTTATTGTAGTATTCCAAAAGGATATAAAAAAATATCAATATATATGATCATTTCAATAAAGTGGGTAGAATTGGGGTACAAGGAATAAATAAATAAATAAATAAAAAATTAGAACATTTTTAGGGTTTATGCTTACAAATAATATTTACATGAAACATATTTAAGTAAAAAATTGAATGGTCAAAGATAACATAATTCATGTGATGGTGATGACTTTTCACATGTGTACATATTTGGGCATGAATATTTTGGTTTACAAGATAAAACAAAAAAAATGTCAAAATGGGTTGAAGTCAGCTCAACGTGTTTTTTTGCATAATATTTCTTGCACATGGGACCTACATCTAAAGTTAGAATTTTTTGAATCTAATGAATATAAAAAATAGCCAAATGATTAAATAGAAGAATAATGTTACTTGCAACCTTTTGTTTCAAATTTTCAAAACTTTTAAATTTTCAAGTGATTTATTTTTTCGTCAAACTAACTCAATGAACATGTAGTTGTATAAAGGGAATCATGGCTTTCTTGTAAATGTTTTTGAAATCCATTTCATCATTTTATGCATTCATTTTTCATTCATTTATAAAAATTATAATACAAATAATTGATCATAAACCAATCACAGGTTCAAAAAGACTTTAATATAACTTCCAACAATTAGTGTATTTTTTAAAGCTTTTTTCTCAATTTTCTAATAGTAGGAACACATTAATACACCATAGTTGTAATATATTGAACATTATATACATGTAAGATTTTCTTTTGTAATCATTTTTCAATTATACATTCTTTTTCAAAACCTCAACTATGAATGATCCGAATTATATCATTGCAGTTGTTGTGACTATGACAAAATTATGTCCATTGCAACTTGTTCGATGTAATTAAAAAGTGTCCAATATAATTAGATTACAATTAGATAAACTAGTTGCAAAGGACATGATTTTCTCATAGTGTTTATAATTAATTTCAATTACAAAAATATATAGATCATTAGCATATTGTACCAAATTGAATGAAAGGTGGTGGCCTTCAATGTATTTAAAAATGAAGTATTTTGCTAAGTGGAAAAAAAATTGTGATTTTTTGTCACAATCTTAACATCTTAAGGGACTCTTGTTGTATGTAAATTAATGAATAAAATATTCAAAAGATGCATGTTATTATCGTTTTATTGAATTATATTAGTTGATCCCATTTGGATGAAACCCTTTCAAAGTTTTCACTTTCAAACACAAATGCCTAGTGTTGTGAACAATTATCTCCTCAAATATATATTCATAACACCAATTTAGTTAAATTTGAAAAAATCAATTGGTATGCCCTTTGATTTTCTTGCTTTCGACTACAAGATTTTCATTTTTGTTTCTTAGTTTTCATGTGGTTGCTAGTTATTCATATAAACGTTGCATTAGAGCTCAAAACAAAATATTATTTTGGACAATATTTTTCAAGTGCACAAGAAAACCAACACCCACTTGTGCAATGATTGCATTGTTTTAAATGTGTTTGAAAGCATTAATTTACAATCTTTACAAATATTTTTTCCTATTTATTATATTTATCTTTGACTCTTTTCATATTTATCAAAATGTTATAATGACTTATAAATATAGACATGATTTTTTATATTCAAATACATTATAAATTCACATCACAAATTTTCATCGTCAATTTAATTTATCATTTGAAACAAGTAAAATAAGCCAGGGTTATAGTTGTTGTGGTTCAATCTAATGTGAATGTGTACACCCACATACAATATCATATCCGTTGAACATCATTAGAATTGAAAACCAACCAAGTTGATCTAATGGTATAATCATTTCACCCCTACATTATCTAGGGTCCAAATTGGTCAATTCAATATCAGATTGTAATTGAGTACTAGACATAATATATGCTAATAGATGGTCGCCCTCTCTGGTTGATGTAGTTGTGTCTTGTGGAATGTCACTTTCATGAGCAAATAATGAACTTGGTATATCCATTTTGCCTTCTAGCATAGCCAGCACATGTGACATCACTGGACGTTTTGCTACTTTTTTTTGCACACATAAAAGTGCCACATTAATCACAAGTTGTAGTTCATTTGCAACAAGAGTGTTGGTCATCTTTTGGTCAATGAGATCATTCAACAAATTGTTTTTTTGTAAAATCCATGCCTGCAACAAGTTGGGAACCCAAGTTTGAATAATATACATCTATCAAAAATTATGATCACCATTGTTTCGATTTGTAATGTGTACAATTAAAATGTATGCATATAATAAGTGTCATAATGTTGTTATATCTATTTTGTTAAAGAATAAATCTACAATATAAATTCATAAGTTATGTATGAAAATTTTGTCAATATTATTGGTCATTCACTTCAACAGGAAAACATCTATCTAGAATCCAATACATCTTATTTTGCATTTAGAATTATATACATTACAATAATTTATGACAACTGAATCAAAATGTAACTTTGTAAAAGAATAAAAGGCAAGGTATATGAATGTGCTCACCCATTTAACAAGGTTGATTTTTTCTTGTGAAGTAGAGGTGAAATTAAGTATGCATTTCCTCCCGCTAATAATTTCAAGCATAAGAACCCCAAAGCTATACACATCAACCTTTGTACTCAATTCGCCATAACTTGCATACTCTGGAGACATATATCCACTACAACAACAAGAAAGATAGTAAAAGACAATAATTTGGAGAATACATAAACCCAAATTTTTCCAAACATTAAATAAATTCTTCTAAGTAAAAAACAAAAAATAGATTCAAAAAACAATATTAAAGGATTTGGGTATGTAACAAACTTGTGATACTTACAATGTTCCAACTTTAACGTTTGTAAATAAATGGCTTTGGTCTTGAGAAAATAATCTTGCCAATCCGAAGTCTGTAATTTTAGCATTTAAATTATTGTCGAGAAGAATGTTGGAAGCTTTGATGTCTCGATGTATAATACATGGTTGCAAATCTTCATGGAGGTAAGTCAAGCCACGAGCAATTCCCACACATATCTTAAATCGTGTTGGCCAATCCAAAAATGAGATGCCTTGTATTCCACAACCTACAAATATAAAATTGATGGCTTTTGATTAATCATGGGTCAAAGTTCATTTATATAGATGTTAAACCACATTTCATTTGAAATATGTGTTTCCATGTTAAACAATTGACCAACATTAAAAGTTTGTCATTTACCCCATAAAGCTTCAGCGAGATCTTTGTTTTCCAAGAATTCATACACAAGAAGGCGTTGTGTCCGATGTATACAACACCCTTTCAACTTCACAAGATTTTTATGTGTGATGCCAGTGAGGGAAACAACTTCATTCAAAAAATCATCGATGCCTTGATCAGATTTGGTGGTTAATAACTTCACTGCCACATTTGTCCCATCTGCGAGGCACCCCTAGACAATGTCCAAAAAGAATGCAAGTCAATTGGAAAAATCAAACAAAGTTTCATTTGACATGATTAAATGTAGTTTGAAACATATAAAGGTTTTATTATCAGTAATAAAAGGACAAACCGTTAATGAACTCACCTTGTAAACAACACCAAAGCCCCCTTTCCCGAGCTCATTGTCTTGATGAAAATCTCTAGTGGCTAACTTTAGCACACTATATGAATATATTGTAGGTTGCACTTGTTGTTTTTCAAATTCTACAAGGAAAAAAGGAATTAGAATTCACACTTACAACCTTATGGTGAATCCATATTGCTTCATAGAGCAATTACATTGAAAATAATTAAATTAAAATAAATATTCTCGAATGATCTTATAATTAATTTTGGTCAACAAACATGTAATAGGTAAGGCTTGCCCAATCATTCTTCCAAATCATAGTGATCTAAAACTTGGTGACAATAAATAATCATACATAATCAAAAGCATTCAATAGCATTTAATATGAATTTCAACATACCTTTTTGAATTTCACGTAAAGTTAACGTATTCTTTTTATACTTCAAGAATATGACCACACAAATAATTCCACCAATGATGAGACTAAGGGAGAGAGTTGTAGATAATATCCAAATTAATAGCGTATCCTTGGTTGCTTGAGACTTGGATTGATCTATTCAAAATAATCCAAAACAATTTAGTAGATTTTGGTTATATTTAGGGACAATTTATTTACATTGACATCAAGCAAATAACCTAATGATATGATTTAAACAATCTAACCAATGATCACCATTACAACATTCAATAGCTATGAAATTGTGCAAATGTAATTCCCCCTATTACATGGTAACAATACCTATGCTTTAACTTATAATTAATGCACTACTTGGTTTTTAAGTCTTGGTTTTATTTCAAAGTCCAAAGTTTGAACTTTGAAGTTATACTAATATTATGGTTAATCTTAATGGATTATGTATTAGTCACACCTGTTTAATATGACATGCCACGTGGATTTGTTATCTACACTATACAAAACCCCATTTGGTTATTCAAGGTTTTCAACTAGAAAAGTTTGACTTGAATAGTGAAACTTTATGCATGCCTTTCATTTTATATCCTTAAAAGAGATGTTCATATATTTTATTACTATCCAATATATGTTGATGATACAAATTGATTGTATGAAAACTTTCATTTACTCAATTGTATGGTCAATTTTGGAATGTAGGTGGATTGTTCCTATTTGGCATGAAAATAATAATGGAGGGAATTATCCAAATCATACCTAATATATTTAGTATAGAACTATTGTAGCGACAATTTAGTTGTTGATGATATGAAATTTGAGGGTTGGAATTAATTTGAAGATTGTTGCAAATTGGGTTGCCTCCAAGCCTACAAAAAATGTCCAACGTTGATTATAATGTCAAAACCCTAATATGATGGAGACAATATTTGTTGTCATGTTTTGAAAAAATAATTAATTAATTTCCTATCTTCTTGAATATTATTTGCAACCATCCCAAACAATTTGATCTTCAACAACAATTCAATTGGTCCTTACAAGACTGGAGAATAGATTAAGCTCTTATCATCCCAACTTGGCTCAAGTCCACTTATGTTATTATTCACCATTGAGATAAATACTCCGTGCGATAAATAGTCTTGATCCCAAACGAGCATGTTCAAAGTCCCATTAAAGTAGTTATGATCCAAATTTCTACATGCAACATGAAAAAAAAAATTAGTTCAAATTGAGAACATCTATTGCAATATTTGAAATCTGAAAACACAATCAAAATTCTTGTCTTCTTAAATGGCTTTATGAGAAATAGAAATAAATTATATATTGACCCATTGTTGAGACTTGAACTATTATATTTTGGATAATAGGAATTGTTGTTACATAGTCAAATGATTAAGACACTGCATTGGGGGGGGGGGGGGACATGAACAAATATTTCATTTGATCTTCACTCACATTTCTTGCAAAGTTGTGTTTGAACAATTGAGCAAATTCATTGGAAAGGAACCATCCAAACTGTTGCTTCCCAAGTTCCTGCAATGTGCCCAAGCTTCAACTTTTAAGATTGAACCAAAGATAGAATGACTTTTGCAAATGCCAAAAAGATGATCCTAAAAATCAAGGCCTAAAATTGAACAATTAAAAAGATGCCATTATGATAAATGTCTAAGATTTTGTACACAACTCTAGTTGTAATGTGAGTTATGCAAAAATATACATTTTAAATGTCATCAACTAATGAATTATAAGGATCATTGCAACTATAACACATTGGACATATGATTTTTATTCACATTAGAATTTAAGGTCAAACCTATAAGAATGCAAGAAAAACACTCACAATTTTGTCAAAGATGTTGGACATGGAGTCTCCATATGAGTTGGTATAAGGTTACCATATAATTGGTTTTGAGATAAGTCTAAAACACTTAGATTAAAAATTCCCCAAATAGAAGGTGGGATTGATCCACTGAGTTGATTGTCACTAAGATTCCTTCGCACCACCAAAAACCAAAAACCATTAGAAATATATTTGTTGTGGTTAGTAGAATTGCATTATGGTCATAAATATTGGTAGTGTTTTGAAACATAAATTTTGGGTATTTATTCAATTATTTCAATACACAACAAGAAACTTACAATCATGTATTTGGTTGTACCTTGCACTTGGCCACGATAATTAATCCTACTATTAGAGACTTGAAACAAATTTTGTAAAATTTTGATCTAAGGAAATCATGTTCTTACATTGAAAAAGAATATTAAATGTAATGGAGTAATATGTAAATTGGTATATATAGAATTAAAAATATATAATTTACATATGAATTTTTTCACAACAAGAATTCAAGAATGTGAACCTAGGTAGAATCTTGTTGGCCAAAGTAGGAGTTATCTTATTTTGTTACCTCCTCTCTTATTGAAATTTAGGTGAATTATTGATGAATAAAGCTATATATATACAAAGAATAGAGATCCTAATTTTTAAAATTTTCAAAATATGCATAAGTAACCCCCCAAAAGGTTTGGTTTAATTTGACCTTTAAAGAAAAACATGTGTTATCTCCAATCCGACATCACAATTGGGACAAATTTTACATGCAAGTAATGGCTGTGAAATTACATACAAGTTGATGAGATGAAGAAAGTTTGAGAAATTTGGTAGGGAACCAGATAAGGAATTGTTATCCAAGGCACTACACATCACACAAAAAACACAAGGTTTAAATAGCAAATTGTAATTTTTGGTTCAATTTACATTAACATTTGGTTGGACAAAGATAATTGGATCAAGTAACAAAATAACTCTTTAAGACATTGCTACTCATTGTTGAATTAAACATTGCCACAAGAAAATAATGATCTACCTTGTTAGTGTTGATTTAAGTTTAAAATTGTGATAAGCTGGATCCTAACAAAACAGCTTGGGAAATGATGGTTGTGGGCACAACTTACAGGCTTGTGAGATTTGTTAATTGGACAAAACTAGGAGAAATAGGCCCGGTCAAATCGTACCCTGAAAGGTTCCTGTCAACCATTACAAAATAAGGTCCCAAGTCCCAACCACTTTTGAAATTAGATGAAATAACATAGAAGACTTAAATATTAGGGGCAAAGTGCATTGAATTCAATCATGAAAAGTTGAAATTAATGATCTAAAACATGTTATGCATATGTACAACTAAACCTTGAAATGTAAGGTTTGACATATGCACTTTGGTTATTCGAGCTGACTCACACACCTAACCACTTTTGATAGTTACCCAACATCTATTAACATAAGATAACAAACTTGGAGCAAAAGGTTGAACCTAAAGTTCTACACAAATTATAAAAGCATATTTGGCTTTGCTTGATCTCCCCATTTTTTCCCAAACGGCATGTAAACATTACAAAAGAGACATTTGTACATTCATCCTGAAATAACTTAAGCTTTGAACAATGTAAACCAAATTTAACAACTTGATCTAAACAAGAAAACCTCCAATTTAGCTCTAAATGGGTACATTGAGCCTTAGTTAACTCGTAATGTTTTCAGAGGAAAATCACTCACACAGCTATAATGAAAGGACTGTTTACACTGGCGTTGATCGTGTTACATGTGACCCAAGGATGGGGATATGGAAGACAGGGATCACCAGTCCATTCAGCTAGCTGTGGATAACTTGTTATAATCCCCTCAATTGCACGAGCTGCACAATCACATGAGTTGCAATGGACAATATTGACCTTCACATCATCCTTGGATGCCATTATGGAAATGACAATTTAATTCTTATAACAAGTAGGTCAGTTTGGACTAAGTATCTAGGATAATATATGCCAATTAACCAAGCAATAAATACCATCACTTTAATAAGTAATGAAATGTATATTTATTTATTTATTTAGAATTGTGATATCAATTTCATGAATTTTTCATATCAATCACATTGTTGGGTGCAAATTTTTTAAGGTGTACTAAAATTTTATCACAACATCATTCTTTTTTGTCTTTTTTATCTAGTCTTTTTTTATCATGTAAAGACACATTTGTGCATGATTATGATGAAATTTAAAATTTAAAAAAAACTGTAGTAAGAACTAAGCCCTTTTCATCCTATGTGGTACATCTTTAAAAAAATTCACCTTATTCCATTAAAACATAAATGATAATAAACAACAAAAAAATACTTTAATCCATTACTTCTTTGACCCAAAAACAACTGGAAATTAACACATTATCATTAATACCAAATTCACAACTCACCATCCTGCTCATTTGTCAATAAGTTCACATTTTGTAACATGATTTCATAAACCTCCAAGGCATTCACCAAAGGACCATTCGGAGTAGAAGTGCTGCTGTTTTGAAAGAGAGTCATGCTCCATGGCACACCACCCCAGTCCTCTATTACAACAGTATGATTTATATCATCGGCAAATGGATTAATCAACAAAACATTATAATCCTGTACCATAGCATAAAACTCTCGTGAAGTAGCATTTGCTGTTGGATCTAATTCAACACAGTATAAAAACATATCCCACACATAACTTCGGGTGAATGGGAAAGTAATTGTCATAGTCCCATTAGTTGTTAAGGCAGTGTCCAACACCGCTGCGGGGGGATAAACCTGTGGATTTAACCCATCTGGTCCAGTTAAAGTTTGCATTGGTGGCCTTGTAGTTAGTATAGATGTCGAGTTCCATTGTTGGCCACCCCAGTAATTATCCCTAGGATCATCAGGATATCTGCACATACCAGTAATCACCCGAGACATGGTTAGAAATATGATGAATTTCAACTATATAACTTTGTGGTTAAAGAAACAATCCCCAAATTAATCCAAGATTAAAGGTAGTATCAATTCAAATATTTTAAAATTAAACAAAATTCATATTTAAAAAAAATTAATTATCATGCCACCATTTGCATTAGCTCCTCCTTCTATTATTTATAAAAATGATTTAAATAATAAAGGAGGAGAATAAATACATTATTTTTAAACATCTAAAATGGTGTAGAATGTATTGTCACATTTTAAATCATTTTACATGAGCAATAGTTGTAATGATTTTTATCAATAAAATTACCCCCCTTTCCCCTTTTTATTTCCTTCCCAATAGTTCATCATTATTGTTATTTTATTCGTATGTTGGGTCACTTAATCCATCTTCACCTAGTTATTATGTCTTGAGCTTTTTAGCAAAAGATGTCAAACCATTTCAATTGTTTGAATGACCAATTTTTTTGACCCAACTATAAGAAATCATATTCAGTTATGTCCCAATAGCCAAACAAACAATGTTGAAGGTATTAATTCTTGATAGTGGCAAAAGATTTAAGGCCGAATACCAAGGAACAACATCCTTTATCTCTAGCCACTTCAAGATGATGAAGTCCACGCCAATGATAGCATACCCTTGAACATTTTGGAAATAAGCATAAGTTGGGCTATAAGTAATTACCTAAGTAATTCAATATGAGTTCCAAAGTTCCACCGGAATTGTGTGTGATAATATAGTCCGCCATAGAGATATTTATAAGCAGTGGAGTTGATATTTGGATATATGGGTACTAAAGATATTGCATTGATAAATGGATTTGTGTTAGAGGACGGAACTCGAGATAAACAAAGAGACATCATATAAGTTTGAGTTAAAACCCAATATTCCGCATATTGAAATTGTGCAAAATCAGTGATGAAATTGGAGGCAACTATAGTCGCATCTATTGCTAACTCAAAATCAGGGAGAAGGTATTCCGACCCATTGTCGTAGTCACCATAATAAAAAGTTGCTCTGACTTGGTATGTATTATTTGGCATTACTGGCAAGACGTAACAGTCCTTGAGATGAGCAGATTTAGGAAAGTATCTGAGGGTTTCCATTTCAGAATACTCTTGGGCATAGTCCAATTCCTTCTGGACAAATCCTTTTACACCGGTTGTAATATACTGATCATCCGGTACCCATGGTATTTGGGTGACACTGTCGACATAACTGACATTTGAACCGCAGTTTATAAAGAGAGATCCTGGCACTGGAGAAACCAAAACAAAAAAAAACATGGATTAAAGATTAATTGGATTGTAGCTTTGAGAAAGGCCACAGCTTCAACCTTGTTGACAATTGATGGGAGCTTGAGCTTGAGACCATCATGTAGCTCGAGGGAATAGATCTGCACTAAATCATTGAATTGTTGAATAATTTGGACATGATTTGGTTATGAGTACAACTGAGTTAAACTACTTGATTCGCACCTTGTTTGGAAAATTGTTTCAAATGTTAATGACAACAAGCATCCTCCCATGGTAGTGTTCATTCAGAGATCAAGATATAATATCTTTTTGTTGCTAGTTTGAACATGAATATGTTTCACTGACTATACTGGGAATTTCTTTTTAGATGTGTTTCTACACAAAAGTTCCTTCTATATTTAGAACACTAGTTTAGTTTTTTCTTCAAATAAGTCCCCACAAATTCAGTTTTACATTCCTAATCCAATAATATCAAGCTAAGCATACAATGAACCAAATAGCTATTTGTTAAACTCCATGAATATATACCACAAAATTCAAGGTAGGGAGTAAGTGATGGAATGTAATCATGTGCCACAAACCTTGTGGATTTGGAGAGATGGCAACTAGAACAGAGAGATTGCACAATACTCCCAGTATTGTTATCAGCAACGATGCCATTGAGAATCCTAGGAATTTGTCCATGACTTCAAAGTTCAACATGATTGATGATCTGGATTGGCTTGTCACTCCACACTTTACCCCAGCCTCTAACTAAGGAATTGCATCTGCTTGCAAATTAGATGCTTGATAAGCAAGGACTTGTACTGATCTCAGTTTTTGTTCCTCATGATCACATAGCTTGAAGAAGCCTTGGACCTGAATGTTCCAAATCTGCAAGTAGAGCTCTCATCAACTCCTTAAAAAAACTGATATTGTATTTATAAACCAAACTAGAAACACAATGAGTTTGGAACTATATTACACAACCAATTGTGTCAGACATTAAGGTGTAGATTGTCTCCTCATACCAAAGAAAACCAAGGAAAAAAAAAAAAAACACTTCACGTCCAGAAGTAGAAAGCAAAAATCTTTGGATTGAAATCAGAGAGGCAAGGGAGCACAGAGAGGCACCTTGGAAGAAGAAGCTTGGAGGAAGGACTTTGCAGAGGACAAACCTTCTTATAAGCACCTCACAGCGCACACCTTGAAGCTGCAACACTTAAATTGTTTGTACACACAAACAGAGGTCAGAGGATAGCAATTTATATAACTTTTCCTCTATCTTCAGTTATATATTCAATTTTCTTCTGGAGAACTCTTGCCCACTTTGTTGCTAATTCAACTTTCTGCAACTGGAAGAAGAAGACAAAGAACTGGGGCCCAATGACAATTTGTCTTAGTTATTCCAACCGAGTCTGGGGGTGAAAGAAACAAAAAACAATTCTCCAATTTTATTCTACTTTGATTATGAATTCCAAAAACATAACACACCTGCCATTCAGTAGTACTTTACATTTGGCAAAATGTGGAATTGAGTTATTTTCAATAACTTGTTGTCCAACAAATTATCTCGTTTTAAGTTTTTTTTTCCCAACATGATTTGACAATTTTGTCATTTCTACAAGATTGAAGAAATTGGCCAAACTGTGACAGAAAATTAGTTTTTTTGGGAGGGTGTCACCAGATTCATCCCTACCAGCTAACACATTCATGAGTTCTCTGGAAAAGAGTCGCCAAATTAATGAAGTGAAAAAAAAAAAAAAAAAAAAAAACACTGTTTCCATTGCGTTGAAAGTATGAAAATATGTAATTAATCAATGTTAAAAAATCTGAAAACACACTCCCATAGAATAAGATGAATGCCACGTTGGGGTGAGATCTCAGAGCTCTTAGAGTTGTTTGGTCAACTCTTGAACAGCAGAGTTATGAGGTGCCCTTCATGTGTTTGGTTAACGCCTCAAAGGCAGAGTTGTGAGGTGCTCTTACATCAACGCTTGATGGGTAGAGTTGTGGGGTGACCGTGAGAACAACTAGTTTTTAAAAAAATGGAATTTTTTCTTTTTACATATTTTTATGAATTAAAAAAATGTAAAAAAAGGAAAGGTGTTGTGATCAAAAAATTATGATCAAAACATCCTAATGAAAAAGATGTCCTCTAAGACTACTTGTCACAATCCTTTAAAAATCAAAAAGATTGAAACTCGAACAAAACTTACCAAAATGATGTAGGGCAACTTGGCCAGGGGCAAATTGACCCCCACATTGGGATCATGGTAAAAACCCCAAAACCCATGTAAATGGCCATATTAGGCCCCAAAAATTATAGATTTGGACACAGAGACCCTGGTTTAGACTATAGAGATGAGAGTTATAAATGTTTAGACTATTTGTAAGCAATCTAAATGAGTTTTGCAATGGGTTTTGGGGTTTTTACCATGATCCCAATGTGACAGGAACAGGGTTGAAATTTTTGCACCTTCTATACACAGAATACCCTGCCAGCAAACATTAAGCCAATGAGGAGACAGTATTCAAGAACAGTAATAGCAAGAGATATTGTTATGTTTTGTTGTGCTGTAATATGTTTAGACTCCTAGACGTGAATTTTCAAAGCTCTAAATTTAAACTACATATTGGTAGATGGCGTGGGAACCGTTCTCACACTCAATTGGGGAACATAAGTGAAATTTCCTCCCCGAGACCTCAATCTAGTGGCAAAAATTTCTTCTGAATTGTGGGCATCCAAGCAAGCTCACCCAGATGCCCCCAAGTCCCCATGCCCCCGCACACGCCAGAAATTAAGGACTATGGGAGTACCTCGGCAGCTTCAAAACTAATTATCTTATTTTTAGAGATGTTGAAATTTTCAAAAATACTTTTCCTCAAGAACAATGTTTTGTGAAAGAAAGTAAAGAATCTTTTGAAACTAGTGGGTGCCTGTGGCCGAAGGCCACTGTGAAGTCCCCCGTGGGTGCCCCTGCCCTGCCCGCAGTGCCCTGCCCCCTGCCCCCCTGCCCGTCCCTGCCCTGCCCCCTGCCCTCTGCCCGACCCTGCCCTGCCCTGCCCTGTCTGGCCGCCCGTTCTCCCGAACCCCGTTTTCTCGAGCCCCCTGCCCGACCCTGCCCGGACCCCTGCCCCCTCACCGACCCTGCCCGCCCCCTGCCCGACCCGGGCCTGCCCCCCTGCCCACCTGCCCGACCCTGCCCGGACCCCTGCCCCCCTCGCCCGCCCTGCCCTGTCTGGCCGCCCGTTCTCGGAATCCGACTGTCCGGGCCGGACGACGGAATCCCGTTCTCGGAATCCGACTGTCCGGGCCGGACGACGGAATCCCGTTCTCTGTCCGGGCCGGACGACAGAATCCCGTTCTCGGAATCCGACCGTCCGAGCCGGTTCCGCCGCGTCAATTAAACCGCGGAACCGTCGCGTCGGACGCACGCACGCACGCACGCACGAAGTGCCTTTATATATAAGATTATTTTATTTCAACATGAAATCTTCAAATTCAATAAAACTATTCAAAAGACATGCATTAAAGCTGCCCTGCTATTCTTGCAATAGCTTGCACTACATTAATATATGAAATTGATTCTTGTGGTAAAAAAGGACAAGAATGCAGTCTTTTTCAGCATTTTTTCTGGTTCATTTTGTAACTAATATTGTATTCAAAATATAATTATTTCAATACCTTTTCATGGGCTAGTGGGCACAGCTCTCAATTTGTACACGAGGAAACATGTCTGTGTCACTAGCAGGACTTTTGTTGCCCACAAACAAACAGCTGCAACTAAAGTGGGCTTTGTCGTTTCTACCGCTAGTGCTAGAAATGGCAGTTCTATCCCTAGGGCATCAATGACCTTGTATTTAGATTTGTATGAGATTTAATGGAACAACACACCATGATGTATGACAAGCCATATGGGCCTGGTTTGTTGCTGTAGGGACAGTAGTTCTCCATTGGAGCTTTAAGTGCGTTGAAATATTGTGTTCAGTGGCAAGTGCGTTGAAAAAGCTTGCGACTGCATTCAAATGAGTAGTTAATCCCTGAACGTTGAAAATGAACGGATTTGGTCTGAAAATATGTGCAATAATAAGTTGCAAATGCATTGAAAAAACTTACAATTGTGTTGAAATTATGTAGCAAGCAATTTGCTACTTTTATTCTTAAGGTTGACAACAAGAAACTGGAAAGCTTTTAGTCTGTTGCCTCTCAGAGACTCTCTTCATTTAAAACAAGTTCATGCACACCCACTGCCCAGTATGTTACCGATCAGAAAACTATGTGCAAGTTTAAACATGTTTTTTTTGCTACAAGATTGTGATTAAGGTGATTATAGAATCATTGTTACTTGAATAATATGACTATTTTAATTTGTTTTGACTAACCCAAAAATTTTAACTAAAAAAAGAGCAATGTTTAATTTGATTAAGTTCAAGCTTTGTTTGAATGAAAACAAACATTATGGGCAACATGTGGACCATGGAAGATTAAGTCAAAATCATAGTGCTAATATCATGACTAAATTAATCACCAATATATGATAGAAATGGTGATCTGTCATCATATATGACTATTGGGAATAAAACATGTTATTTTTGCTAACTTAGATGGCATTGTCAATGAAATGTTCTACTTGTTTTGGTCATATATGGTATAATGTATATGATGCCTTTACTTATTAATAAAATGTAATTATGAATTTTATATGAAATTCCATAATCAACTTATAATTGTGTACTTCACACATGAAATGAAATTACTTTTGAAAAGGAAATGCGTAATTACAATATTGTTATTAAAAAAAATTTACATTGGAAATGTTGACATAAACATGTGAAATTAATGTCATGTCTTTACATTTGAAATAAAACCATTATGAAATGAAATGTAATTACAAACTTATATAGATTTGAAATTGATCACAAATTTTCACATGTAAAATTTATTTCATTATGAAAGCATATTGTTTTTGAATTTATGACCCAAACCAAAATACTACATTTTTTAATATTATGAAATGAAAATAAATAAAATTAAGTGATGTTAATAAATATATATATATATATGCAATTTAAATGAATTTATTTGAATTTGTAGCCTGATTGAAATTCAAAACATTATTTTTGAATTTTTGAAATGAACTAAAACATTATGGCCAGGGAGAAAACCTTTGGATTCATGGAATGTACTTTAATAGTTAAATAAATCTTCAAATTTAAATTTAAGCTTCACCCTGAAAATGTGAGAAAGAGGTGAGAATAATGGTAAAGGAGATTGAGGTTTATCAATTTAATAATATCTCCCCCCACTTTTTATTTTGCTCATATGTTCCCATATGGTTTGCAATGGTTGATCATTATTTATGTCAATCTGAACTTGGCCTTTGCATTGTTGTGCATTACTAGTGACAATCAACTAATCCATTGATGAAACAATGAATGTATTTTGTGAAAATTAAGTTCCATTTGAATGACGTTAATGCATTTTGAATCAAATTAATTCAATTGATTTCAAATCTTGAATTGAATTCGAATACATTGAATGAAATTTGAATTGAATTCCAAATCAACAATTAAGTTTAAAATTCATTAAATTGAATTAAAATTCATTTGAAAAAAAATGAGATGCAAATTGGTGGAAAAGATATTGTAAAATATGTTTGTGAATATGGTGTTGAAACAAAAACGTTTAAAATGACACAAATTCAAAAATACACCTTTCTGTGCTTATTTATTTTGGAATGGGCTAAAACAATTCAAGTTTGGAATTGTGATTTTTAAGAAAATCAAAAATAGGCTTTTCAATGTCAAAATTTGTTGTATTGCATAATCTTCTTTTTAATATCATCTTTATGTATATCCAAGAAAGGATGGTATACAATGTTTGTGGGTGCTCTCTTTAAATGATGAACTTTGATGGTAACACCCGAAAGTGGGTCACTTCCAAAAGGGGAAAACCCCAAAAACTTGTTGCCTAGTGTGTCATTGATGAATTGGCACTTTACCACATCAAATCTTTTATCTTCCCTTCCCACAACTAGTTTTGTTAAAATTTTCTTTTTCGTTCTAGCCTTAGTTTTCTCTTTTTGTTGTTTTTTTTCCTAGTCATGGGCCACTAAAGCCCTTGAAGTGCATGAGTGTGCAGTCAAAACCCCTTTGAGAGTCTTGTGTGGATTCATCCTTTTCAATCTACAAAAGCTCAAAGAATTCATTTTAGTGTTCAAGAATGTCCAATGTGATTTTATCCTTCATATCACTCACTAGAAATCTTTCATCAATGGTCATTAAGGTGAGCTCATTGCTTATTTCATTTATTAGGTAAACGAAACCTATTTCTTACTTCTTGCGTGGGTCCTTGAACATGAATACAACCTTCAACTCATGAACCCATCTCATGTGGATGGGAATCTTTTTGACAGAGTCTTGGTTCCCCTTTTTTTTAAAATGGAATTCTATGAAGGTTTTTGGACATCGACTTTGTGAAAATATGCAACGTTTTGAAAATATTAAACAACAAGGGTTGTGACATGAGCACAAAACATTTTCATATAGGGAGAATCTTGCATGTACACATCAAATATGGGGTCCTTATTAGAGGCCATGTTCAAATGTTTTTTGGAAAAATAGATCCAAAGTGGAACTTTAGACGACAATGTAGCAAAGACAATTTTGTTGGACATTCGTTACAAGTTCAACAAAGTTGATAATATGGCCAACCTGTTGGATGTTATCGACAAGGAATTTTTGGCATTATTCTTCGAGGATGATGTAACAAGGACCATCGTCATCATCTAAACAACACACAATATGAAGGATGTTTTGACAATTTGGAAGGGCCCTAATTGGAAGTCCTTTCTTATAGGGCTCTTCAATGCTAAGGCCAACTTCAAGGTTGTTGCTTACATCTATAACCATGAGTCCTTCAATGCTAAGGCCAACTTCAAGGTCATTGTTTCCATCTATAACCATGAGTCCTTCAATGCTAAGGCCAACTTCAAGGTTGTTGTTTCCATCTATAACCATGAGTCCTTCAATGCTAAGGCCAACTTCAAGGTCGTTGTTTCCATCCATGACTCCTTCAAGAGCCTACTGACTATCGTGACCAAATTGACTTTTACCACCAAGATTTGATTTGAATTTAGGCAACACACGGCACAACAAGTAGAGGTCTCAAGTTTGTTGATGACATTATTGAACATTCCTATACTTATGTTTGTGTACTTGTTCCCTTGTAAAATTCGAACAAATGTGTGCTTAAGTATTCTAGGAACAAAAAATTATTAACATTAGTTGAAAGCTAAATTTCTTCATTTATAAAAGATCGATAGCTATATGAACATGAGTTTATCCGGAAACAATTTTGTAAACTCTTAATGTTGATCATTTCAAGTGAGATGGTTTATCTAGGTATCTTCGGTGCAGGAGTTGTGACGTATGTTTGTTTGGTAAATCTAACTTATGATTATTGACTTTGTGATTTCAAATAATCTTTTTAAAAATATTTAATAGGATTTTTTTTTAATGGGTCATCTTATATCTTAGGAAAATAAATGTAAAATGCTGAAAATCATTCCTCATGATTTGGAAGGAAATCGATGTGGGATGATGGCTTTAGTATGTTTTCACATGTTGATGAATGTCGCAATGAATAGCACAAGAACTCAACCACTTGAAAGGATTTGAATGATCATGGAGGGCGCACAAACTATTGGTGGGGATGAAGAAAAAGAAATAATTATTATACCTATCAGAAAAGGAAGAGAAAATTTGTCACAACCTTACTTAAAGGGAGTGTGAGGACGAAACTCACACTCCTGAAATTGGGACTTGGGAACCCTCCGGGACTCCCAAAATTTCAGAGTTCGATTGCAGGGATCAAAACACCTTGCATTGGAGTGTTCTTTATATCATTGGAAAGCTAACAAAATGTAGATGTCGAAAATGGGCTTGCATGGGCCATTTGGACATTTGCAGCACAAGTTATGGCAAAAAGAAGGGCCAAAAGTCAAACTGACAGTTCGACTCCCGACCATTAAAAGTTGGGAATCAACCCGACCCCAGTGTGTGCAGGTGGAGTGTGACACACCCTTGAAAAGTTCTTGAGAAGAACTACAAGTTTGCTTAAGACCTCATCCCAATCAGAGGTCTGAACAAAGAGTTATGACCTCGCAAAATGTCAGGAGTCCAAACCGGGACAATTTCGAGACTCCTCCTTGGAAGTCCTAGGAGAAAAAACCATTCGGATGTGGGTGCCGCAAAGAGGCACAGAATATACTATATGGGGGAAGGTGGTGGTTTCCTTTGAGTCCGGGCCGTGGTGAGTCAAGTGAGTCCAGAATCGCCCATGGCTTGTCCTAGCACCAAGGGTGCTTTAGAAGGTGAACTAACCAACTTGTTGGTTGGTTTGGTGCAGGTTCGAGTAAGTGAATAGCTTGTCACTCGTCCTAGTCCCATCTCGGAGCTTCGGCACGCCCCTCTACCCCTTCTAGTGCTGAAAGTTGGGAGCATGCCTCGAGTTCCTCCCAATTCCACTATTTGAGTGACTTAGACCCGTCTTGGGTCTGACTAGGGACTTAGGAATGCGTCACGTGGTATCAGAGCTCCGGTTGAGTTCAATTCACTTCTTGAGAGTTTCGGATGGCACCCAAGAAGAACTATAAGTAAGCACAAGAGACCATGTTGAAAGAACCCCATTGAAGACCGAGTAGTCCCGCTAGAATCAATTGGGGAGGAGGAACCAGGAACCCGAGAGGACCAAGATGAGCCCAAAAGTGAAAAGGAGCAACGGAGCTTGGTCCTATTCACCTAGGAACAATTAGAAGTCCTCTTCAAAATGAATAGGGTCGACTTCGGTGAATTGGTTGCGGCCCTCAAAAGAGGAGTATCCAAGAATGCGAAATTTGAATCGGCCAAACCCGGGAACTTCGATGGTGCCCACGACCGAAAGGTTGTGGATCCTTGGATTGCCGAAATGGAGATTATTTGCATGCCGCCAAGGTTGGACCACATTCGACCGTGGAACTTGCCCAATCTTACTTGAAAGGTTATGCCGCCACATGGTGGAGGACAGTGAGACAAGAGGAGGGGGAGAATCATGGCTACATTTGGTAATTCTTTAAGGAACGCATCAAATCTGAGTTTGTTCCAAGGAATTCTGATTACATCTCGAGGTGCAAATTCCACGACCTTGTGAATGCCACAAATGTTAACTTGTGGCAATATGTGAGGGTTTATTCCGAACTCATGCTTGAGATCCGGCACATGCATGAGCTGGATCGAGTGTGCCAATTTGTGATGGGGCTTCCAGCTTGGGCCAAGCGAAAACTTGAGGAAAATTAGCCCTCCTCATTATCTGAAGCCATCATGAAAGTGGAAGGCTTCTCGGATGTGGGACGGGGTGAAAAATCCGAGTTCAAGAGGGACAATAAGTTCCTTCACAAAAAGCCACGCTATGAGGGAGAATGTCGAAAGCAAGGGAGCCCAAGGAAGGAAAAGCCTAAACAATTCCAAGGCTCGGGGTTTAAACCCAAGGGAGATTTTGTGAAGAAAGGGGCTCCCTTTAAAGGAAGCCAACCCAAGGGAGATGTTAGTGGGAAGTCTAAGGTAGCATGCTTCAACTACAATGAAATGGGGCATTACTCCAAAGATTGCCCCAAGTCCAAAGCGAGGAATGGAGGCTTTAAGGTAATTGCCCTTAATGCCAACCTAGCCCAAGTTGAATGCAATCGACTCATTTTCTTGAAAGGGAAGATTGCTAAATGGGATGTGTTATGTCTTTTGGACACAAGGGCTTCTCACAACTTCATAACCCGAGAATGCGTCAAAAAGATGGAGCTCCACTTGGAGGAGTTCAAAGCACCCATCGAGGTGCACTTCGCGGATGGGGTCCCCCATCCTATTACGTCACAAGTAAAGAAAATGCCTCTTCAATTAAAAAATTGGAGAGGAAAAGTGGACTTGTTAGTTTTCATAGTGATGCACCGCCCCAACTCCTTGAAGGACTCAAATGTGACTCTAAGTAGAAGACAACAAAAGAGGGAGGAGTCGGGGCACGTTCCCTAACTCGTAATACTTTGAAAGGTAGAAGGGCATGTTGGAGCTCTGGGATGGGACTAAGAAGAGTTGACAAGCTTCACTCATTCACACGGGCCTGCACACAACCCACACAAAGTGGTTAGTGCATAGTTGGAACACCTTTGGTGCTAAGATGAACCACAGGCAACACGGACACACTAGACTCACCACGACCCGGACTTGGGGGAAGCCACCACCTTCCCCCTTATAGTATACTCTGTGGCTAGACACGGAGCCCACATCCAAATGGTTTTTCTCTCCCGGGACTCTTGAGTGGGAGTCCTGAAATCGCGCCAATTGGGACTCCCGCAACTTTGGAGCCCCATAACTTTGCGAATACACCTCGGATTGTAATGCGGTTTGAAGTAAAGTTGTAGCTCTCGTCAAGAGTTTTCCAATGGTATAGCGCACACCCTCTACAATTAAGTAAATCAGGTCGAATCCTGATTTTTTCTGGTCGGGAGTCAAGTTGGTAGTTTGACTCCCGACCCTTCTTTTGGCCATAACTTGTGTTTCAAATGTCCAAATGAGCAATGCGAGCCCATTTTAGACATCTACATTCCAAAAGTTTTTTGATGATATAAGGAACGCCACAAGCCATTGAGTTTTGACCCCTAAAATTGTTCTCTGAAATTTTGGGAGTCCACTAAGACTCCATTTCCCAAAGTGGGAGTTGCCTTGGGAGTGTGAGGGTTCACTCCCTCATACTCCCTCACACTTTCTTACACTCCTAGGAGTATGTGATGTGATTCTCGGGCTTCTTCTTGGCGCGCAACCTTGTTACCCCTTTGCCTTGGTTGCGAACCCAAAGCTAGGGTTGCGACACCTTGAGTGGAATGGAGTTCATCACTCGAAATAATGTGCTCATAAAAGGGCACAATAGACTAGTTAGAATCCCGTCCAAAAATGGGATCATGTGGGTGGCACATGAAGTGCCTTGTGTGGGTGGACCAACCATTCACTTTATGTTAGGAAAAACCTGGGAAAAAAAATGCGTGGGAGGCTACGGCATGTTGTGTGTGATGCGGGTGTTGGATGAGTATGAGCCCAAGGAAGCTGCCAATTTGGTGACTTCCCCAAATTGCATTAAACAAGTCTTGGGATGAGTTCCCAGATGTGATGCCCGAAGACTTGCCCAAAGACTTGCCCCCAAGAAGACGGGTTGATCATGTGATCGGGGTGATGCTGGGAGTGGCACCTGTCGCCAAGGCCCCATATCGAATGAACCATGAGGAGTTGAAAGAATTTAAGGTTGAACTCAAAGAACTCCTCACGAAAGGATACATTAAACCTGGTAAGTCGCCATATGGGGCACCTGTCCTTTTTGTTCACAAGAAGGATGGGACATTGAAGATGTGTGTGGATTATAGAGCCCTCAACAAGGTGACGGTGAAGAAACCGATACCCATTACCTCGGAATGATGATCTTTTTTACCAACTTTCGGGAGCTAAAGTGCTTAGTAGGATTGACCTACGTTCAGGGTATTACCAAATTCAAGTTGCGGAAGGGGACAAAGAAAAGACTACTTGTCGCACGAGATATGGCTCATATGAATATTTGGTGATGCCTTTTGGGCTCACCAACGCATTCGCCACATTTTGCACTTTCATGAATGACATTTTCCGGGAATGGCTCGATGATTTTGTTGTCATCTTCATAGACGACATTTTGATCTATAGTGGCTCCTTAGAGGGGCATGTGGAGCACCTCGAGAAGGTGTTCCAAAGATTGAGGGAAAAAAAGTTGTATGCCAAGTTCAAGAAGTGCGAATTCGAGGTGACGAAAGTGGACTTCCTTAAACATAAGATCATTCAAGAAGGTTTGAAGATGGACGATCACAAGGTGAAGGCAATTTTGGATTGGGAACCGCCTAAGTCGGTTCTGGCCTTGAGAGCCTTTTTAGGATTGGCCTCTTATTATCTCAAGTTCATCAAGAACTTTGCCAAGATGGCTGCACCCTTGACAAACCTCTTGAAAAAGTCCGTCGAAACTTACAAATGGGATGGAGCATGCAATGAGGCCTTTGAGACCTTAAAAGGTATTGGTGAAAGCACCAGTGTTGAAGTTACCCAACTTTGACAAGGATTTTGAGATCCACTATGATGCCTCCGACTTTGTAATTAGAGGAGTCCTAGTGCAAGAAAGAAAACCCGTGGCATTTCAGAACAAGAAGTTGAGTGAGACGAAGCGAAAGTGGCCAACACATGAGAAGGAAATGTGAGCAATCATACATTGTCTTAAAACTTGGGGCCATTACATAGGCTCCAAAGATGTGGTGGTGTGGACCGACAATGTGACCTTGAAGTACTTTGCCACCAACCCAAGTTGTACTCAAAACAAGTGAGATGGCAAGACACATTGGCCTTGTTCAATGTAGACATTCGACACAAGCCCGGGAAGGAAAATGTGGTGCCCGATGCATTAAGTCGAAAGCACCAATTTAAAATGGTGTATGTGGGGAAACTGAACTTCAAAAAAAAAGTTCAACTAGCGAGCTGTTGTGACGAATTTGCCAAGAAAGTGAAGTAAAACATTCAAAATGGAACCAAGTCACACTTCCAAATACAAAATGGACTATTATGGTACAAGCAAAATCAACTTTATGTTTCGAAAGGGAGGATGAGGGATGTGCTCTTGAAGGAATGTGATGATGGGCTGCTTACGGGCCATGGTGGTGCAAAGCGCACCACAACATTCCTTAAGAAATCCTACTATTGGCCCAACTTGAAAGCCAATGCAGAGGAATATGTGAAGACTTCCTGGCATGCCAACAAAATCAGACCTTCAACAAGAAGCAAGCGGGCTTATTACAACCTTTGCCAATTCCTAAAGGGCCGTGGGAAAGTGTGTCCATGGATTTCATGGTAAGCTTGCCCCCATCAAGGGGTTTTGATGCCATCATGGTGGTGGTGGATCTATTTAGCAAGATGGCACATTTCATTCTCACCAAGGATAATGCCATGGCCCAATAGACGGGAAGGTTATTCTTCACACATGTTTTCAAGCATCATGGCCTCCCAAACGACATAGTTTCGGATCGAGACCCAAAGTTCACAAGCAAGATTTGGCGAGCTCTATGGAAGCGAATGGGGTCGAAGCTCAAAATGAACATTTCTTTCCGCCCCCAAACTGATGGACAAATCGAAAGGGTGATTTTGGTGATCCAACAATTCCTAAAAAATAAGTGGCGGCACATCAACAGGATTGGGTGGACCACTTGGAGTTAGCTGAGTTTTGTTACAATAACTCGGAACACTCCACAACTGGGTCCACCCCCTTTCAAATGGTTGGGGGCAAGTCACCAATTGTGCCCATGACTGGGGCAGCACATGGACAACCCCCGAGTGATGCAAGTGAGGAAGTGCCAATGGTCACACAACTTGATGAAAAAAGGCGACACATGTGGGAGTTGGTAAAGGCCAACTTGGAAAAGGCGCACAAGAGGTACAAAGATTTTGTGGACAAGTCCCGATGAGAGGTGAAATTTCAAGAAGGGGATGAAGTGTGCTTAAACATCAAGAATTTTCGATTGCCAGAAGGTTTGAGTCACAAGTTTTTGGGCCCATATGTGGGCCCATTCAAGGTGTTAGAAAAGAAACTTTTCGACATTTACAAGTTAGAACTATCGGAAAATCTTAAAGTTCACCCCACATTTCATGTTTCTTTTCTGAATCCGGTCGCTCGCAATGCCTCAAAGCTTAATCGAGAGCACAACTCAAGGTCCCACCAGACCATAATGAACTAGAATTTGAAGTGGAGGCGATGCTCAAGTCAAAGCAATTAAGAGGACGAAAGCGGGAATACTTAATTAAGTGGATACCATCCAATAGAGGCATCTTGGGTGAATGAATCCAATATGGAACATGCCCAAGAAGCCATTGAAGAATTCCACACCAAATCGACAAAGAAGAGACGTAGAACGTGATAGGACATCACCTTCCTTTTAGTGGGGTAGGGAGTCACGTAAAATGTACCACATCAAATTGCAAATGAAATAAAGGCTAAAAACTTCCAAGAGATTGTATCACAAAAATAATGTATAAGTGTAAATAGGGTTGTCAAAGTTGGCATATGACAATTAGAATTTCCTTGTGTAGGCCTAAATCAAAATTAGACTCCTACCTTGGGGTTAAGAGAAACCTTGACCCCAAAAGAGGAGGCACACAAGGTGAATTTGCGAGGCATGCACAAGCTTTAAGTGCATCCCAAAAGGTTAGTTGGTAGTGGTGGCCAACGCGGGAAGTCATGACCCCGTTCGCGTACTTTAATCGTGTAATTTGGGATTCAAGTTTTGGCAAAACCCAAGTATTGCTTCTTGTACCTTAATAAGCAAACTTTTTAATCAAGGCTTGATTGTTCTGATGAAGGCGCAAGGTTGGGAAGGGAGTCATGTCAAGTAGTTTAGGTTAAGTTTAGACTTGGCTTGAGTTCTTCATGAGGGGAAGGTTGAAAGAATGGCCTCTCAAATGAGGGCTCCATCAATTAGGCTAATTTAGGTCATTTGACGAAGCAAAGGTTAAAGGTTTTCTATGAAATACCCTTAGACTTACAAAGAAAGTGTTGGAAACTTGGGGACGCCAAAGTTAGCTTGAAGCAAAGTCATGCCGGAAAAGTCGACATTTAATGGTTAAGGATCCAAAGAAAGCAATTGCGATTGTCGAAATAAATTCTAAGTGTCAATGAGGACATTGACCTTTTCTTCTAGTGGGGGAGAGTGTCGCAATCCTACTTAGAGGGAGTGTGAAGATGAAACTCACACTCCCAAAATTAGGACTTGGGAGTCTTCTAGGACTCCCGAAACTTTAGAGTTCGATTGCAAGGGTCAAAACCTCGCAATGGGGTGTTCTTTATATCATTGAAAAACTAGCGAAGTGTAGATGTCGAAAATGGGCTCGCATGGGCCATTTGGACATTTACAACACAAGTTATGGCAAAAAGAACGGTCGAGAGTCAAACTGGCAGTTTGACTTTCGACCACTAAAAGTTGGGAATCGACCCAACCCCGGTGCGTGCAGGTAGAATATGACACACTATTGGAAAGCTCTCGAGGAGAGCTGCAAGTTTTCTTTGGAATTCTTCCCAATCAGAGGTCTGAGCAAAAAGTTATGACCTCGCAAGAGTCCAAACCGGGACAATTTTGAGACTCCTCCTTGGGAGTCCTGGGATAAAAAGCCATTCGGATGTGGGTGCCGTGGAGAGGCACAGAGTGTACTATATGGGGGAAGGTGATGGTTTCCCCGAGTCCAGGTCATGGTGAGTCAAGTGAGTCTAGAGTCACTCGTGGCTTGTCCTAACACCAAGGGTGCTTTAGAAGGTGAATTAACTAACTTGTTGGTTGGTTTGATGTAGGTTCGAGTAAGTGAATAGCTTGTCACTCGTCCTAGTCCCATCCCGAAGCTTCAGCACGCCCCTCTACCCCTTCTAGTGCTCAGAGTTGGGAACGTGCCTCGAGTTCCTCCCAATTTTGTTGTTTGAGTGACTTAGACTTGTCTTGGGTCTGATTAGGGACTTAGGAGTGCGTTAAAATTAGTTATAAATTGGACCATGGGTAAATCCACCCAAGGTGGATAAAAAAAAACCTAGCTATGTCATAAGAGGGAAAAATAAGATAAAGGCTTCCAATAGTGAAAGTAAGATGTAGAGGAAGAAAGGTTGTTCTTAAGCGAAAAATCTAAAAAATGTTGACTTTGAAATTCCGTTCATGTGGGAGGCCAATGAAGGGCCCAATAACCATGAACGATAACTTCCATAAAAGGAAGAGGATGCGTTTGCACCTGTCAACACATCCATAGCTTCACCAACTAGGTTGGATTTGGTACCTATAGATGCAGAAGAAAGCAAAAAAGTTAGCGAGGAATTATGAGGTGTTAACCTTTAAGTAGATCTTGTGAGTGGTGAAAGCACACTAAGCCCCCCCAAAATTGTAGTCACATTTATAATCTTTCTGTAATTAAATGTTTTGGTAATGTATGAACAATCACATTTTGTATTATTTTTATTTGTTTTAAATATATTTGAGTCATTTTAGGCTTCATCTAATCAATTATTTGGAAAAATTCAATAAACATTGAAGATTTTGAACGTATGGAGTATATTTGTGACAAAATAATACTTGTAACAGAGTTTGAAATTTTGAATGTATATTTCAAAACTCAGGTTGTGGATGGAATTCTTGGGTGTATTTTTTTTATGGTGTATGATATTGATAAACATCAATTAAATCTAAAATAATTTAAAAATTTAAAAATTCTGGATGAAATTCCATTCAAAAAATGTTTTTTTGCATTTTTTTAGTAATGAATGCATAATAATATCCTATTTTTACGAAAAAACCACTACCATATTAAAGAGGAGGAGATTTTATAGATGGGCATTGCATTTTTTTTCATTTTTTTTTGTTTGGTAATGTTTAATGAATCATAAACATGAGGCCCTATGGTCATTGAAAAATTGTAAGTTATATATTCTATGTACATTGATTTTAGCCAATCCTCTTCATATAATCATTAGATCAAAATGAATTTTGATTCAAAATGAATTTTGAGTTCAAAAATGTCGTTGTGCAAATTCTAAAGTTGTTTACTTGTGTTTAGGATAACCAAAGGATGTTATCAAGATTTTAACTTATTGCATATTTTAGTATTTGTTATACATCAAAGGATGTCATCAAGATTTTAACTTACTACATTTATAATATTTTTTATACATCACTTTTTTTGAACAAAAGTGGTTCACCTTTAATATGCTTTCACCCTAAGTCCTTATAGTTTTGTAGGTCAAGTAAATGATTCAGTAGAAAAAAGGTCGACCAAATACATTATGTGACTTCTAATTCATTTCAAAGAATGTACATTACCCTAATGATGTAAAAGTTTTATAAAATTGTAGGAAAGCTATATTTAAATGCATAGTGTTATTCGAGGAGATTTATCTAGTATAATATATTTCCTCATCACACTATGCATTATATTATGCATGAAGACATTATGTCTTATTGTGTTTTTTTTGCATGACCTTACTATTATAAAAAAATAAATGTAATATTATTTGATAAATTCAAGAATGATTACACTAGGATAAGCTAGGTTGTTTGTTGAAAAACATTTGCCAAGAAATTTTGGAAGGCTTGGCCCTAATTAGGAAAATATGCGATGTTTTAGACATGTAGGGTATTCATAGTTAGAAAAACACCATGGTTGTCCTCTAATAATTGCCTAGCAATTGCTAGGTGATTATTAATTAAATTTTTCCCTATTTGTTTGCATGTTTTTCTATAAATGAACATTTTTAAAAATTGGATTACTTATTTGCATTTTTTCCTTAGGTATATATTTGTACTTCACATGTGGAGAAGGTTTTGAATTGTTGTTAGGACAATGAGAAGCCCAATAAATAATGTGATGTTAGTTGAAAAATGGAATTGTGGGGTAGAAGTATGTCCAAAATACCTGATGGGGGAATTTTTTTTTGGTAAATACAAAATTCATAATCCAATATTTTGATCTAAATTTGGATTGAAACATGTCATAAAATTAATAGTAATAATATATGTTCATTCAAATCTACTCATATTTAGTTTCAAAATTAAAATCTAGTAATGAAAGTATGAGAAAAACATCAAAACAACACATTTGGCTAGATGAAATTGAAGCTTTTCTAGAAAACAAAATGCTTTTGTTTCATATTCCATCAAAACTCAATGTTTTACAATGAATAATCCTCTGCTAAATCTTCTCCTCTCCCAAGATATAACCATCTGAAAAAAACAATCCTATGAACTATTCAAATTCAAATGGTGACAAAAACTATGTATTCTAGCTACTAATTCCAAAAATAGTAATTAAATAAGTACAAATATATTAACTAACTATTACCACAAGTAATTACTCCCTTAAATTCCCCTATTTAGAGGCTTTTCATTCCACAAGTGAGTATATGTTTACATTTGTGTAAAACAATCCTTTTGTTACAATGTGGCAGATCAATAAGGCAGATACTAAATTTCGAAGGCTTTTAGATTCTTGCACTGATCATTATAACTTTGTTTTTTGTAATATGAAATCAAAGAATTGTTCATAATTGAAATCAAACTAAATTTGAAATTTATCCAAATTTGGCCACCAAATAATATGTTTCAAAATATTTATTTAATGTTATGGTGAAAATGTTGTATGGAGGGGCTATGGCGATACAATGCCTTCTTTAGAATTGTGTCAAATACATTGGGCACAATGTCATGTGAATTTGATTTAGTCTAATTGGCTTGGATTGCATTTAGTGATTACCCACTTAGAAATCCTTTGTGGTTTTTAATCCAAATTTTTGTTAATGTTCAATTTTTCTTACTCCACTTTTATGTAATCTTTCAAGATGTTCATTTTGAAATTTGCTTTTATTCGTTGAAATTATAGGCAATGACTTTTGTTATGCCAAGAATCAAATGTAATTAGCTGAAATTGTTTGCACAATGTCGTGCATGAAGTGGGTTCACTTCATTCCCATCCACTTACAAAGCTTGTTTTGGAAGAAATTGCAACAATTTTTGGTTTTTTGAATTACAATCAGCAAAAAATTGTAACAACTTTAGGTTTTGTAAAAGAAGATTGGTAAGAAATTACAACAACTTCTAGTTTTATGAATTATAGTCATAAAAAATTGCAATGACTTTAGGTTTTGTATAAGAAAATCGGCAAGAAAGTCCAACTTTTGGTTTTGCTAAGGATACTAGGAGGATTTGACAAAACTTCTAATGCTAAGAGGATTTGATATTATCTTTCAAATTATCCTTCAAATTTAGACTACCCTTTTGGGTTTTAAAAAAAAGATTTTTTAAATAGTGGATTTTTTGTTTTTTGATATCTTAGTGGCCACCAAGTCCAATTTGTATTTTAAAAATTTAATACAATTTGTTTACCGATTATGTAGTCTAGATAAATTTTTGAATTTTGCAACTTCTTTCCTTCTTACTTGTTATGTAATTTGGATTTTCTAACTATTGCAATTTCTTTTCATCTTGTTATAGGCCTAGTGGACACCACCTTTAAGGTTGAATTTGGATTTCTAATATTCAATACAATGTTTGTTTAATCTATGTAAATTATATTTCATTTAATAATCCTCCAAATTCTTTTTGCTTTCTTTTAAACAACTTGTCATGATGTCTTCAAGGTCTAATTTATATAACTTGGGATGTATTTTTTCAAAAGCTTTTCCTTGTGGTTAACATCTAGGTCTTGGTGGCCATCAAGTCATTTATAATTGAAAAACTCAAAAAATTAACATTGTAAATTTTGTGTTTGCATTTTTAGACTTTTGTAAAGTCCTAAATGAATTAAATGTGTTTTTATGTAAATTGCATATATCATGGCATAAATCCTGAATATATTAGCTGTAAGAAAGTAGATAAAATACTTACAGAATGTGGGCACGGAATGTTCACATTGTCCATGGGTATAAGATTACCGGAAATATTGTTATTTGATAGGTCTAAAGTAGCTAGTGTGGAAATTTCCCAAATTGAAGGTGAGATTGATCCAATAAGATGATTGTCAATTAGAGTCCTTAGCAACACCAAACAAGAAAAAACATTGTAAACATTTGTTGTTAAGTAATAAAATTTTGCACCTTATTGAAATACCAAGATTTGAAAAATAAAAATAATTAGTTACATTCACTTACAATAAGACAATTCCAAGAATCATACAGTTTATATATCATATATTGCACCTTGTAATGAATATTAACTATATTAAACAAGCTATGTCATAGTTCAACCTGAAAAATGCAATTTCGACCAATACAAAGGATTTTTCATGGGAAAAATGGTCGATATTTGCCAAATTTTGAAAAGAGAAAAATTCAAATCGCCAGATTTCTACAATAAGTTCCAGTAGGTAGCCAAGAATATAGTAGGATCCTGGTTTTTTAGTGGAGGTAGGCCTGAGGCCTCAAAACGCAATCTAAATTTTCGAGGCGCCACAAGGCATCAATTTTTTATTGTTCTACAATGTATGGTGATAGGGCAGGATATCCTATAGTTGATTTTGGTGGATGGAAAGAGGTGTTGGGCCAAATTGAATGGAAAATGAGGATTTTTTTGCCTTGAGTGATGCTGACTTTAACCCTTAATATTATTGTGAATTGAAAGGCTAACATCAGCCCCATCATGTCAGTCTTCCAGCCAAGAATCATGCAATGCATGACTTTGTATGGGGGAAAAACAAAAGCCCCACAAGTTGTATTCCCACATGTCGTAAATGTCCACAAGTGGGGACAGACTAAGCCCAGTACGGCTGAGAATCCCAAAATGAAGGCTGGCCATGGCAAGCGGTGGAAAATCTTGCCAATATTACAAAGACCTGGTAAGTTAAGCCTGATGCCATAGGCTTTCCAGGAATAAGGGCTCAGAATAAAGGCCTGCACGGGGTGGAGCTATTGGGGTAAAGCTCACGGCAAAGAAAATACACATTTTTGCCTACAAGTCCCAAAAGTCTACAACTGGGGGATAGCCCCATGGGCCCAAGGTAGATATGAGGGTGAGAATACAAAAGCCTTGAAATAAGGCACACAAAGACAAGGGGGGGGAATCTTGCCAATATTAGAAAGACCTGGCCAGTAAATCCTGATGCCAAGGGCTTTACAGGAAGAAGGGCCCACATGAGGTAGAGCAATTATGTTTAAGTCCTTTGCTATGAAAACAATATAACCTACCAACACAGTTTAACCCAACAAGTCCCAAAAGTCCACAACTCGGGGATAGGCCCAGCCCACGCTAGACAAAGGTGAGAATCCAAAAGCCTTGCGAGCAAGGCACACCAAGACACTGGGGAAAATCGTGCTGGTATTACAAAGACCTGTCAGTAAAGAACTTCATGTTATGAAGTTTACCAAAATAAGAACCCAACTGAGGTTTGTGTAAGCCCGCAACATTTTGTTTTAATTTTTAACTCAATAGTTAGGGTGTTCTTATGAAGAGCTATTAGTCAAGGCCAAAAATAGTGGCAGCCAATTTTATAAGAATAAAGTTTTCATGCAATGAATAAGAAGTTATGTTATGGAGTGTAGGAGCCTCTCATTGTTCACTTTCCTTTTGAACAATTTGAATTTTCTGTAATTTAATGTTAATAGTTTATTATTTATGTAATGATTTAAAGATTAACATTGATAATTTATTAACTGACGAATTTTTATATTTTAATAATGAATTGGTGAATGATCATTAATTAATCATTATTTCAATTAATGTGCATAAATTTCAAATCATTTTTTTATTGCTTGTAAAAAATCTTATGTCTCATACTTAAACAAAATTAAGATCTTTGAGTTTAAATTTAGGATTTCTTCAACTAAATTAATTTTTAACTCTAGGAGACCTTACTCAACAAGGCAAAAGTACCAATATAAGTTTTGGTTATGGTTTTGGTTCATAATCAGTACACTTGTGTAAAGCAAGTCTATGTTGTCTATGTGGAAAGTACTTTATGTCCATCAATTTCCCTCCTAGAATTTGGTAGGGAAATTATGCTTACTTGTAAGTGTAAGAACTCTCGCACTATTGAAGAGTAGGCATAAGAATTTTGCCATTCATACATATTGCGATCTACATAGGTTTGGTACATGATAAATTTTGTCTCGTGCTTTATGATAGGTAAAGCCCATGGGTGGGGGACATTCTCAAAATTTGAGGTTGGACTCAGCTATCACCTTGTCCTAGGCCCCTTATTTTGAGAATGCCCCCCCTATGAATACGCAGAATACCTTCAACTCATTGGAGACCTTATCAAGATCCCAGAAGATGTAAAACCCCTAATGCATTTTAGTGCGATAAAAAAATGTTCTGGTAGCTCAGAAAACACTTTTGAAATGTGGAATACGCTAACCAGAGTTAACAAACCATATCCATGTGGTGGAGAAAACTAAGAGATTGTGTGTATCCAAACTTAATGTACTACCTACCTGTAGGGCCCCTTCCACCTAGGAATCCGGTGAGATTGCAATGGCAACCTGCCACTCCTCCAGGGGGTAAAGTGCTCTACTGGGGCTTGTTCCAGAGCCGTTCCCAACGTTGACACACATCAAAAGCATGTTCTCTCCACTATCAGTTCACATTACAACTGAAGCACAGAAGCTGGTTGTCTGTTCCCACATAGGAAGAAACATGAAAAGGTACCTGAATTGGACACCCGAACCCCTTACATGTACAGTTGAGCCCCAATGTCAGGCATACTCAAAATAAGGGCTTATGATGACAAGGTACAGCCCTTATTTTGAAAATGCCCCCACCCAATCCCCCCACAACTTTGTGTGCCTTACGCACCACAAAGCACAAGGTGAACATTATCATAAGCCTAAACATACATAGGTAATGACCAAAGTAGGAGTGGGATGGATCTTTCACTTACTATTTAGGAGTGGTAGGGACCTTACCACATGTAAGTAGGCCTAAGATAGTTTGTGTTTTTAAATAGTAGGTTTAAGATCCTTCCTCTTCTAAAGGAGGGATATTCACAAATGTGAAGGCGCCCTCCATATCCAATAGAAAATTTGCCTGAGTGCTTTATGCAAGAATATATGGAATGACTAGGTTTGATAATTGATGCTAAGTTCAAAAAAGTTCAATAGATTCTGGAGGGTTGCATACTCAGCACCAATGGGTATGCTCTAAGGGTGTCCATGGGAGGTGGAGTCAATCTGATAAAGCCCACAGCTTTGGCTTTACTATACATAAAATTCGAGTGAGATTATTGTTATATTATTAATTTATAGTTTTTTTTCCTCCCTCAGGATGCCCTCCAGGCATCATGGAAAAAACCGACAAAATGGAGAGGGTGGTGGTGGGCACGTGGGGGAGGAGGTGTTTTTAAGAACCTAATGGCCACTCCAAAAGTGGAGTCAAAAGTCCTTCCAGATACACCACAAATATCTCTAGGGTTTTAGATAGAAAAAAATATCACTGACTGAATTGTGTAGTGTGAAACTCCCCCAACATGCCTGAATTTTCTTAACATGCCGCAGCCCTGAACACACAATTTGCAGAATGTGACCACGCTATGGACGATATTTTTCTGGGCTTACCAAATCCCCTCAAGCAGAGACACTCATGCTGAGAGCTTCCGAGGTGCCTATATAACCCAGCATTCTCCTCTACCTCTCACAATCTTTTATGGAAGCAATAGCAAAAAGGCTATTCCAATCTAGATAATTAGTGGAGGTAGGCCTGAGGCTTCAAAATGCAATCTAAATTTTCAGGGCGTCACGTGGCATCAACTTTTCACATGTCACCAGCACTAGCCATTCCAAAAGCCATAGCCAGTCCAGGCATTGAGCAATCACAAGTCAATTTCTATAATTCTTAAATTAAGTCACACTCGATGATTCAAAATTATACTGTCCACTGGGCTGCAGTTGTAAGAATTCTTGGTTTTAGGTTAGGATTTGTTAGAAGGTTGTAAAAGCACATCTAAGATGAGTTTTGAACATTGAGAAAACTGAAATCCACAAACAAACAAGGAATCATCCATAAGAAGATGTAAAAAAAATTATGATCATCCCTCAGAAGATTTAGCCAATTCTGGCTATAATCCACACATGAAGTACAGATCTTTAATCATCAATTTATAATTTGGGCTACACACTGGAAACCAAATATAGAAATCTGGTGAGCTTTGTTACTTTCACTTTTACTGATTGAAAACCTTGAAAAGCATGTATATCTATATGATGAACCCTAGCATTGCAAGAAAGTGGAACTTCATGGTCAGACATGGCTCATCATCCTAGGATACTCATCTGATGTGTCTTAAATCAAGTCACACTGGGTGATTCAAAATTATATATACTGTCCACTGAGCAGTTTATGGTACATTTTAAAAAAGTTTCTGAACTTCAGCACTGACCCTGTTTGCTTACTCCGCACGGAGAGACAGAGCACACATCCACCAGTGGAGTCTCCTCTGCAATCTCATAGATATAAATGCACCTCACTTGTCTTGGAATTGCAACCTGCTTGCCGGTTCTCACTAGCAGCAATATTTATTTTGAAAAAAAACAAAGGTGAGCTAGAGTTGCACAAGAAGTCCAAGCTTGATGGACCATATAATTCATAGGGCTCTTGTGAAAATCCCCTCCAATCTCATTTGTGTATCATTGAATCCATCAGAGACGTGTCTTTGGACATCAGCTGCAGAAGGTGTCCAGGTGCTGGAGAAGACTTATGTATGCCATTGATTTTGCAGCTGCTGCTGGCTTGTTTATCCCCCCCCCCATGTAGTAGGCTAAGTAGTAGACAACGTTTAGGTTAGTGCTGCAGGAGCAGTACTACTCTAGTTGAGAGAGAGACGGACGTAGTCAATAAAAGACGGTGTTAGGCCTACCTCCACTCCAGGTCCCAGAAGGGACCAACTAGTTTAGACTATAGAGATGAGAGTTATAAATGTTTAGACTATTTGTAAGCAATCTAAATAAGTTTTGCAATGGGTTTTGGGGTTTTTACCATGATCCCAATGTGACAGGTATAGGGTTGAAATTTTTGCACCATATATACACAGAATACATGAAATTTTCAAGGGTTTAGGGTTCTAGGGCTTTAGAGTTTAGTGGGCGCAGCTCTCAATTTGTACACGAGGACAGATGTCTGTGTCACTAGCAGGACTTTTGTTGCCCAGAAACAAACAGCTGCAACTAAAGTGGGCTTTGTCGTTTCTACCGATAGTGCTAGAAATGGCCGTTCTATCCCTAGGGCATCAATGGCCTTGTATTTAGATTTGTGTAAGATTTAATCGAACGACACACCATGATGTATGAAAAGCCATATGGGCCTGGTTTGTTGCTGTAGGGACAGTAGTTATCTATTGGAGCTTTAAGTGCGTTGAAATATTGTGTTCAGTTGCAAGTGCGTTGAACAAGCTTGCGACTGCATTCAAAATTAGTAGTTAATCCCTGAACGTTGAAAATGAACGAATTTGGTCTGAAAATATGTGCATTAAGTTGCAAATGCATTGAAAAAACTTACAATTGTGTTGAAATTATATAGCAAGCAATCTGCTACTTTTATTCTTAAGGTTGACAACAAGAAACTGGAAAGCTTTTAGTCTGTTGCCTCTCAGAGATTCTCTTCATTTAAAACAAGTTCATGCACACCCACTGCCCAGTATGTTACCAATCAGAAAATTATGTGCAAGTTTAAACATGTTTTTTTTGCTACAAGATTGTGATTAAGGTGACTATAGAATCATTGTTACTTGAATAACATGACTATTTTAATTTATTTTGACTAACCCAAAAATTTTAACTAAGAAAAAGAGCAATGGTTAATTTGATTAAGTTCAAGCTTTGTTTGAATGAAAATAAACATTATGGGCAACATGTGCACCATGGAAGATTACGTCAAAATCATAGTGCTAATATCATGACTAAATTAATCACCAATATATGATAGAAATGGTGATCTGTCATCATATATGACTATTGGGAATAAAACATGTTATTTTTGCTAACTTAGATGGCATTGTCAATGAAATGTTCTGCTTGTTTTGGTCATATGTGGTATAATGTATATGATGCCTTTACTTATTAATAAAATGTAATTATGAATTTTATATGAAATTCCATAATCAACTTATAATTGTGTACTTCACACATGAAATGAAATGAATTTTGAAAAGGTTATGCCTAATTACAATATTGTTATTAAAAAAAATTAACATTGGAAATGTTGACATAAACATGTGAAATTAATGTCATGTCTTTACATTTGAAATAAAACCATTATGAAATGAAATGTAATTACAAAATTATATAGATTTGAAATTGATCACAAATTTTCACATGTAAAATTTATTTCATTATGAAAGCATATTGTTTTTGAATTTATGGCCCAAATGAAAATACTACATTTTTTAATATTAGGAAATGAAAATAAATAAAATTAAGTGATGTTAATAAAATAAATAAATAGATGCAATTTACATGAATTTATTTGAATTTGTAGCCTGATTGAAATTCAAAACATTATTTTTGAATTTTTGAAATGAACTAAAACATTATGGCCAGGGAGAAAACCTTTGGATTCATGGAATGTACTTTAATATTTAAATCTTCAAATTTAAATTTAAGCTTCACCTTGAAAATGTGAGAAAGAGGTGAGAATAATGGTAAAGGAGATTGAGGTTTATCAATTTAAAAATATCTCCGCCCACTTTTTATTTCGCTCATATGTTCCCATATGGTTCGCAATGGTTGATCATTATTTATGTCAATCTGAACTTGGCCTTTGTATTGTTGTGCATTACTAGTGACAATCAACTAATCCATTGATGAAACAATGAATGTATTTTGTGAAAATTAAGTTCCTTTTGATGACAATAATGCATTTTGAATCAAATTAATTAAATTGATTTCAAATCCTAAATTGAATTCAAATACATTGAATGAAATTTGAATTGAATTCCAATTCAACAATTAAGTTAAAAATTCATTAAATTGAATTAAACTTCAATTGAAAAAAAATGAGATGCAAATTGGTGGAAAAGATATTGTAAAATGTGTTTGTGAATATGGTGTTGAAACAAAAACCTTTAAAATGACACAAATCCAAAAATACACCTTTCCATGCCTATTTATTTTGGAATGGGCTAAAACAATTCAAGTTTGGAATTGTGATTTTCAAGAAAAGCAAAAATTGGCTTTTCAGTGTCAAAATTTATTATATTGCATAATCCTCTTTTTAATATCATCTTTATGTATATCCAAGAAAGGATGGTACACAATGTTTGTGGGCGCTCTCTTTAAATGATGAACTTTGATGGTAACACCCGAAAGTGGGTCACTTCCAAAAGGGGAAAAACCCAAAAACTTGTTGCCTAGTGTGTCATTGATGAATTGGCACTCTACCACATCAAATCTTTTATCTTCCCTTCCCACAACTAGTTTTGTTAAAATTTTCTTTTTTGTTCTAGCTTTAGTTTTCTCTTTTTGTTGTTTTTTTCCCTAGTCATGGGCCACTAAAGCCCTTGAAGTTCATGAGTGTGTGGTCAAAACCCCTTTGAGAGTCTTGTGTGGATTCATCCTTTTCAATCTGCAGAATTTCAAAGAATTCATTTTAGTGTTAAAAAATGTCCAATGCAATTTTATCCTTCATATCACTCACTAGAAATCTTTCGTCAATGGTCATTAGGGTGAGCTCATTGCTTATTTGATTTATTAGGTAAACGAAACCTATTTCTTACTTCTTGCGTGGGTCCTTGAACATGAATACAACCTTCAACTCATGAACCCATCTTATGTGGATGGGAATTTTTTTGACAGAGTCTTGGTTCCCCTTTTTTTTAAAGGGAATTCTATGAAGGTTTTTGGACATCGACTTTGTGAAAATATGCAACGTCTTGAAAATATTTAACAACAAGGGTTGTGACATGAGCACCAAACATTTTTATATAGGGAGAAGCTTGCACATACGCATCAAATATGGGGTCCTTATTAGAGGCCATGTTCATATGTTTTTTGGAAAAATAGATCCAAAGTGGAACTTTAGATGACAATGTAGCAAAGATAATTTTGTTGGACATTCCTTACAAGTTCAACAAAGTTGATAATTGGCCAACCTATTGGATGTTATCGACAAGGAATTTCTGGCATTATTCTTTGAGGTTGATGTAACAAGGACCATCGTCATCATCTGAACAACACACAATATGAAGGATGTTTTGACAATTTGGAAGGGCCCTAATTGGAAGTCCTTTCTTATAGGGCTCTTCAATGCTAAGGCCAACTTCAAGGTTGTTGCTTACATCTATAACCATGAGTCCTTCAATGCTAAGGCCAACTTCAAGGTCGTTGTTTCCATTTATAACCATGAGTCCTTTAAGAGCCTACTAACTATCGTGACCAAATTGATTTTTACTACCAAGATTTGATTTGAGTTTGGGCAACACATGGCACAACAAGTAGAGGTCTCAAGTTTGTTGATGACATTATTAAACATTCCTATGCTTTTGTTTGTGGATTTGTTCCCTTGTAAAATTTGAACAAAGGTGTGCTTAAGTATTCTAAGAAACAAAAAATTATTAACATTAGTTGAAAGCTAAATTTCTTCATTTACAAAAGATCGATAGCTATATGAACACGAGTTTATCCGGAAACAATTTTGTAAACTCATAATGTTGATCATTTCAAGTGAGATGGTTTATCTAAATATCTTCAGTGTAGGAGTTGTGACGTATGTTTGTTTAGTAAATCTAATTTATGGGTATCAACTTTGTGATTTCAAATTGTCTTAAAAAAATATTTAATAGGATTTTTTTTTAATGGGTCATCTTATTTCTTAGGAAAATAAATATAAAGTGTTGGAAATCATTCCTCATGATTTGAAGGAAATTGACGTGGGATGATGGCTTTAGTATGTTTTCACATGTTGATGAATGTCACAATGAATAACACAAAAACTCAACCACTTGAAAGGATTTGAATGATCATGGAGGGCGCACAAACTATTGGTGGGGATGAAGAAGAAGAAATAGTTATTATACTTATCAAAGAAAGAAAAGAAAATTTGTCGCAACCCTACTTAAAGGGAATGTGAGGATGAAACTCACATTCCCGAAATTGGGACTTGGAAGTCCTTGAAGACTCCTGAAACTTCAGAGTTCGATTGCAGGGGTGAAACACCTTACATTGGGGTGTTCTTTATATCATTGGAAAGGTAGCAAAGTGTCAATGTCGGAAATGGGCTTGCATGGGCCATTTGGACATCTGTAGCACAAGTTATGGCAAAAAGAAGGGCCGAGAGTCAAACTAGCAGTTTGACTCCTGACCATTAAAAGTCGGGAATCAACCTAACCCTAGTGCATGCAGGTGCAGTGCGACACATCATTGGAAAGCTTTCGAGGAGAGCTACAACTTTGCTTTAGACCTCATCCCAATCGAAGCTCTGAGCAAACAATTATGACCTCGCAAAATGTCGAGAGTCCAAACCGGGACAATTTTGAGATTCATCCTTGGGAGTCCTACGACAAAAAGCCATTCGGCTGGTGAATTTCCATGACATAACAGGCATCCAAGATGTGCTCCTCTTCCATCAGATTCTGGAAGATCACACTAAGATCTGGAGGCAGCTGTGACCTCTACTTTTCACCTCCAAACTGTAGAGCAAGCATGGGATGGTGCTTTTGCCATGAGCTCCAGCTAGATTGAATGACCACAGATGAGCAGGCATGGCAACCTGAGGGATTTTCCTCCAGAGAGACATACACTGGAAGCTCGAAAGCTCTTGGAATCCTTGTTGCAATCATGTTGCAGTTGATTAGGGTCTAGTCTTGACATGAAAGCTGATGCAGACCCACAAGTGTAGTGGTGGCTGGTGGAATTGCAGTTGTCAATTATGTGGGATCTACAATCTCATGAACGATGCTGTGGTCCTGGTCAAAGGTGCACTCAATCACAATGTGGATATATTAGATTTGAGGGGGCCACAGAATCTGACACAGGAGATGTGACAGCAGCCAAGAGGTTTTCACACCAATTTCAAAGGTCACAAGTTTGAAAGTATGGACACTGCCATCCTTAATCTCAAAGTAGTAGTAGCTTCATTGATGCATTGCTGTATGCAGAACAGGTGCTCAAGTTTCTGTTTGTGTATTCACCCCCCTGAGCATTGCAGTATGCCTGGCTTTTGCACAGAAACTCTGCAGCCATGAAATGGTGGTGGTGTTTCTGAATGAGAATTTTATATGTTGGCCAGGTGAGATGCTATCCAGTAAGGTCATCAAATGAGCAATAGCCTTGAGGTTGATACTCTCCCATTTTGTGCAATTGTGATTGATCATTATCTGTAATGTGATACATGTATGGAGGATACTTAGGGTTTAAGGTTAGGCCATTCCAGGCCTCCAACCATTTGCCACCATCGTTGCTGGACAAGTTCTTGTGTCGTGATGTTATGTAGGTTGCCACTTATGCTTTCTGGTCGTATGTAGCTCTCCCATATGAAGTGGAAACTTGTGTGAATCTGAGATTGGTTGATTTAAAGAGCACAAAGGTGTTCAACTCCATTGCACTCTATTCTATTCCGACTGTTGAAAATGCACAGGCTAGACCATTTATCTGTGTTGGTATCTGGATTTCTTTTTTCTTTTAGATCCTATATTTGGTAGAAAACATAAATATTTCCTGGAATTTCTACAGTTGAGGTGGGAAAAAAAAATGCTGAGTAATTTAAGCACATGACACCACTAAGCTTTAGGGCAGTCAATCAATAGTAATGTTTGAGTCAATAGCAATGTTATACAAAATTGTAGAACTTTTGTCATTGTGAGCGGTCAATTTTGAAAAAATCAACATTTATTGAAAATAATATAATTACCATCAGAAAGGGTTGCAAACACAACTCACACTCTGACTCTTTTGTCTTATGCTTATTCTGAAATGTTTTTGGAATATAGATATTTTAAAATTTAAATGTTTGAAATTTTAAGTATATTAGTATGTTAAGGTTTATATTTAAATTTTTTAAAAAAATATGTCATATAAAAAAATTCAAGTCTTGTTTAAAGTCCTTTAAACAGTGAAATTTTTTGTTTTAATGTTTTAAAATTATAGTTTTAAATATTTTATATTCATTAGATTCATTTCAAAATTTGAAATGATCTGATAATATATTTAAGAAAGTGCACGGGTACTTTGCTAAGACCCTATTTGTAAAAACCACTTTATGAATACCAGTTAAATATTGAGGGCTATTTCACTCAAGATAACTAAAAAATTCAAACCTTATCCACCAATCCCATTGGCCTGGGAAAAAAAAATCTTTAGTCTTATGCACAACTCTATTCAGCTGAACAATGAAAAAAGTGACCCCTTCCTGACATTTCCATTGCTCCTCTAAAATTCTCACAAACCTATCAAATTTTCTAACACAATTAATTGATAGTTCACTCAGAATAACTTTTAAAAATTCAAAACACCAAATCCAGCAATTTCATTGTTCAAGACTTTTTTTTTTTGCACACCTACATACAAGCCTATTCAACACCCTTTTTATATAAATAAATTAAGATTGTAATCCTTGTTTGTATATAAACAGGGTGAAAATTTTATTATATAAATACACAAAAGTTGACTAGTGTGAACCCGGTGCATAATGCACCCGTGCCCCCCCCCCCCCCCCCCGCCATTACTTACTTCGGACCGGAAGCAACCTCTCCTCGGAGCTGCTGGCCAGACGTCATCCAAAAAAACAAAACAAAAAACAAAGGTCCAGGCAGTAAAACAAAACCCATCAAAAAAAAAGAAAAAGATCCGGGCAATAAAATAAAACCCATTTAAAAAAAAACAAAAATACGGGCAGTAATGAAAATAAGATTATGACAACACTCACTGTTGTCATATTTGTTTTTATTTGTCCAGAACTGAGATAACGGTTAACTTCGAAGTGTTGTGCTAGAGTTTTCTCTGCTGCCGTCCCATAGATATGATTTTCTCACAGTAGACTATCTTTCTGGCAGATTGGCTTGGGATTGCAAAATCTTTATCATAGTTTCTGCTGCTGTTATTGCTTCAAAGCTATTAGTTGCTGACCATGAATTTATACAGTCCATCTGTGGGTGGAAGGATCTTGAATATATCTGCAACCCCAAGTTAAATCATGCCCCTGAACTTACTTGTCTTGACTCCCATTCAGTTTTGCTCCTCTCTCTAGCAGATTGCAATCACTTTTGTCAAACATCATGTTTTGGCCAATGATATGAGTGAAAGACAGTAGACTCAATGTCAGTAGGGAAGGTTTGCTAGGGCACCACATCTGTTAAATCCATGTGCCCTAAGATAAGCTCAACAAGAACAGAAATCTCATGAGGAAAGACAATAGATTGAAATTCATTTGATTTCTGTTTTCAATACAAAAGAAAATTGTGAAAGCACGACACATTGATAGTTTTTGGAATTTGAAGATGGTGTTGTCACAAAAGTCACACAGGTATCACTAGCTATTGTGGCAGCTGAGCATTTATATTAATGTTGCATTTTAATCTTTGATGTCAGCTCTTCATATTTTCATGAAGCAGAATTCACCAATTGTTGAATGTTCACCTGCCAGTAGGCATGAGTTCAGTTCACAGTGTCATTCTTAAACCCCCTGCTGATGGGATTGCCATGTGTGTACTCTACAGACAATTATATATGCATAGACTGTGGAGGATCTGTTGACTTCACTAACAACGTCAATGAGACATGGATGTCAGACAAGTATTTCACTGGTGGAGCCCCTGCTACTGTGCTGGATCCAGGCCGGTTTGTACAACAACAGGAGCGAACTGTGCGCTTCTTCCCTATTGCAATGGGAAAGAAGAATTGTTATGTGGTCAATGTCCCAAATGGACGGTACTTCATTCGCATGTTTTTTGTGTATGATGATTATGACAGGCAACAGCATTCACCAAGCTTTGATGTCTCAATGTGGAGGGGACAGTGGTGTTCAGTTGGCGCAATCCATGGCAGGATTACTTTGCACAAAACGGTGCATACTCTGATCTTTTTGCATTCATCCATGATGGGGCAGCAACTGTGTGTTTCTACAGTATTGCCACTGACTCGCCTGTTATTGGAGCTCTGGAGCTTCTTGAAGTTGATGAGCTTTCCTATGATTCTCAGAGCACAGGTGAGAGTGTTATTTTGGTGAACTATGGCAGGCTCACAACTGGCTATGAGTCATTAGGGCCTGGGTTTACAAATGATACTGATGAATTGGGGCGAGGATGGGAACAAGATGACTTTTACAGCTTCAGCCCTAAATCCATCCTGACAACAACTCAGAATATTCTGAACACCACACTGCCACCAAATTACTTCCCAGAGAAGCTCTACCAAGCATGTCGGAGCTTGGCTGAGGGAGGGAGCATCAATTATGTGTTTGAGGTTGATTCAAACTTGGATTATGCAATATGGTTGCATTTTGCAGAGATTGACCCAAGTGTCAAGGCACAGGGGCAAGGAGTGTTTGATGTTCGTATCAACAACCAGGTGGTGCTCCCCAATCTTGATATTTACAAATTGGCAGGAGGGCCATTTTCTGCTTATGACTGGCATTTCACTGTGGTCAACCTAACTGGGTCCTCCCTGATCATAGACTTTGAGGCAAAAATTGGGCCTCCATTGATATGTGGTCTGGAGGTTTATGCACTGCTGACTGCAGACCTGACTACAAATGTCACAGAAGGTGAGTTGTACTCTAAACTGAGGCAGTCTCAAGTCTGGATCAGGAATATCAAGGCATTTGAGATTCTTAAGTTTCTTGGTGCGTGTAGTGGAGCAATGTTGTGAGGAGTGTTCAGATGAAAGTTGCCATGTCTCAAGCAATAATTTGTCAAGTTTGAACACATATAACATGAACCTGTCAGAACTGTGCTGACATCTGACTTGACATGAACTTGTCAGAACATCAGCATTTGTTCATTCCCTTCTGTCCAGGGACACAGAAGATACATTTTTATGGTGAAGATCAGCTGATCTTGATGCCAGAAAGGAAGGGCAAGACTATAACATGTTGGAAAACAAATACATCTCTAAAATTCAGGTGGAAATAAAGAAAACAGAATGCTGGAGAAGTGCTAATTAAAGTAAGCTGTCAAGGACTTCACTTGCAGCTATGGCCATGCAGGCATTGAGAATGTCTCTAAATGTTCCAGAAAGGATGGGCTGGAATGGAGATCCTTGTGCCCCTACTAGGTGAATTTAATCAACCCACCCCTGTGCAATAAGAATTGCATCTATATTCAGTTACAGCATGATTGGTTTTAGCAAGAAGTGAATTTGGATGCTAAAAGGGTGTTCTGATCTGGATGTCAGGTGGGATCCATGGGAAGGTGTGACATGCAACCTAGCAGTGGACAAATCAGGGCTTATAATCACAAATTTGTATTTGCTCCCTTCCTTATTCTCCATGTCTGCACTGTTGCTTAACCTTCACCCAATCCTGCAATCATCCCATGACTGATTGCAGTCACTGCTTGGGAGCTCTGTTATCAAGCAAATGATTAACTCTTGAAAGAAGTCTTAAAACAACAGTAGATAAGTGAGGTTATTATCTGGTTCAGCATTCGAAGACCAATGAGCCTTCAGGTTTTTTTAGAAGAGGGGTGGAGGTGTTTTGCAGGCGAGTAAATGCATGAACTGATTTGACTTTCTTTTTAGTATCTTTTGGGTTCCTTGGTATGGAGAAGTTTGCAATACTTATGAAGACATTTCTTTTTGGCATCTGTTGAAGCACCCAGTGATGAAGTGCCATCATCAAATTGTCAGCATCATTGCTATGAAAATTTGTGATTGCAGCAGTTGCACTCCTTGTCGACATATGTGCTGGTTATGGTGAGCAGAAACATCTCAGGTCAAGGTCTACAAGGCTTCATCAGTGATCAGATTACTCTCCTAACTCATCTTACCACACTGTGAGTGGCAACTCTGCTGCTTCCCATTGTTGTAAGAATAGTAGAATAGCATGATTATTATTATTTTATGGATAATAAGCCTGCCATGCTTTTAGAATGCTTTTGGAATTTGTTTGAACTTCATTGATGGGGTTTTTAAGAACCTAAGATATGAGATGATGGAGTGACATTGCATTGTGTTTATGAGGAGAGCAGTAAGAGGACACTATAGTCTTACAGGATCTTTTCACTCCTTACTACATGTCTCATGGTGGAATTTTACTAACAGGAATCTAAGCAACAATATGCTAGGAGGCAGCATCCCAGCAGGGCTAGGCCTAAACAGCCTCACCAGTGTGTAAGTGATTTTCACATTTCTTATATGGATACCAACCTATCTTGTGACACATTACTGCTGCTGCTGAGAATCCAGAACACTCCTGAGGCTTAGTCAACTTTCAAGAGCTTTGGGTTCTGCTGTGAGGACTTACATTCTTGTTGAGCTGGTGAGAGTTATAGTCAAAGCATATTTACAGCCATATTTGATTGAATTTTTGAGTTAGGCTTTGGGACAATGGTGCTAGAATTGTCTTACATTGAGCACACAATTTAGCCACAATGATGTTTCTGCATGTATCTTACACCACAGACACCATCAATTTAAGCCTGATTAGCAAGCCTGGATTGATGTTCACATGCAACCTGTAAAGAGTGCAATAGGCATGGTGACAGGGACTTGTCGGGAAACCTTCTCACAGGAAACATTCCAGCCAGTCTTGGGTCACAGCAGCTGCGACAACTGTAAGCTTTCAGGTTTCCTGAACCCGTGTTTGTTTCAGAAACATCTCAAAGTCTGATCTTGACCTGTTCAATTGCCAATCTCAACAGGAAGGATCCACTAGTGTATAACAAGAGGATTTGATCAAATCTTTCTCATTGTCTACTGCAGATTACTGAGCAACAACCAATTGTCAGGGCAGGTTCCAATTCCAATCTATTCCATGGGAGTCCATGGTGGCTTCATTAACCTGTCATCCAATGCAGGGCTGTGCGGAGTACCGTCATTGCCAAAATGTCCACCTTTCTGGAGAGGGGGTTTGTCTACAGGTAGCAAATAGGTATAGTCATTGGGACTTTGACCGCAGTGCTTGCAGTGGTAATACTGGTATACTTTTATCTCAAACGCCACAGTGTCCAAGACGACTACAACTTCAACCTCCCACATCAGCTTGCTGGTAAGCATCTGTCACCTGTTCTGCTTTGAAATGGCTATTTGTGATGATGCTAACAAGATGTATCTCTTGTTGGAATGATGGCAACAGCAAGGACGAAATGGTATCAGAACCATCGGATGAGTGTCAATGAAGCAGAGGATGAACATATCTTGCAACCACACTTGTCTACAAAATTTGGCTTCTCATCCAACATTGCACCTCTCTGATTTCCAGAAGTCTGCAACAACAGGACCAACATATCTAAATTACAAATACTCATTTTCCTGAACTTTGACCAAGTCATATGGGAGAGGTTGAAGCCCAATGTCTGCTGCTGCATCTCACATTTTGTGATGTGACCAAGAGGAATTTTTGGGTGGCATCATGGTTATGCTAAAAATTGGCAAATGGATGCTGCCCACTGTATGTTGGATGTACCCTACTTATACCGAGAATTTGTGTTCAAAATGACATAAATCCCTTTAATATGCAGAGCCTATTAATGTGAATCAGGCAAATTTCTGAACTTTGAACTTTGTACAGCAAGATTTCTGAACTTGCCTAATTTCTCTAATTGTGAACAATTTTCAATGTAGCTTCAGCAATGTGTGTTCTGACATTATGAAGAATGCTGATATATATTTGCTTCTTTGTCTGTATGGCATCATGAGCTTTAGCACTTTGGCAGAGTGGAAGCTGTGATGAGACTGTTAGTCCCAAAGCCTGATTCCAATCACTCATGATCTTGGAAGTTTTCTGTTATAACACTCAAACCTCTGTAAGCAGAAAAAACAAGATCTTGAAGTAAGGAGCAAATTGATGGTGTTTGAGCTAGTAAATTTGTGCATACAAAAGGTGTGCAACTCCTGTACTAACTTTATGCTGCGGTTCGAGAATTTGCATTTGAACCTAAACTGCCAATTTTCAAATGGAAGAATTGCTAGAATGTCAGACACTAATTGTATGGTATGAATGAGAAGAAAGATGGATATTGTTGGTTTTGTATTTTGTCCTGCTGTACTTTCCAGATCCAAGTTCATTCCAGTTGAAGAAGAGACTTTTTTTAACCCTCAGTCTGAAGAAAACAAACTATGTGAGTGGCAATCAAAAAGTAGTTGAAACTCCTTTAGCAACAGAATTTTCCATTGACGATGATGAGTGTTGTTTGGAGGGGCCTTGCAACAGAAATGCAAAAATTTGTCATGTTTTGTTGCTCTCGTTTTCGTTGATGGAATTTCTAGTTCTGTCGTCTCTCGGATTGTCGCACGACAGAAACAGATACGTTCCATCGTCTCAAAGAGCGCGCTTTTGGCTTTTTATCAACAGAAAGGAGAGAAGACAGACAGAAAGCAACAGAGATAGCGACAGAGGGAAGGCAAAATTAGGCCCGTTGTTATGCTCTGGTGTAGCGGCATGCAGGAACACGGTTGTTGCACGGTTGTTCCAGCCGCAACAACACTACACGTGCGGTTGCTTAAGAAGTTCCACATGGCAAATCTTCAGCTGTTTTCTTCACCCCACTCTCCTTGCACATGAATTGTTGCGTTCCATCCCTTCTCTTTTCCACAGTTTAATTGTTGTGCCAGGATGCAAAAGTATTCTTCTGCTGCTTGTCGATTCCCTGTTGTTTGCTATTTTTCAGGCTAGTATTTTTATGCCGTTAGTCTCTGAGTCTGTGGGTGCAAACAAAATTTGGCCTTCCTTCGGGCGTTTTGATGTGGGAGAGAGGTGTGTGGTATATTTTTGTAATCGATAGGTCGGATCGGTAGAATTCTAGCCGCCGAATAGATTGCTGAAGCTGGCGATTTCTGATTTGTGACCGAAAGACTTCGACAGGTGAGCTCGCTGCGTACTCGACTTGAGTTTCAGGGCACGTGGGTCTTGCAATTATTCTGACGTACTCTGCTGCTCCAATTCAAGCCCGAGAGATCACATCTGATTGACAGAGAGTGTGTGTTGTAGACACAGCGTCCCGTCCCTGAGAACTCCATCCGCCTCCCACTAAATCAATGGAGAGGGAATTTGGGACTCAAGACTATAACATGCAGTTATGAATTGGTAGATTGTTGAGCGAGGGGGTGACAGGTAGGTGCACTAGCGTCCGTTAGTCTTGAATGATCAGTTCCATGGCCAAGTTCAGCGCAGGTTTATGAAATTGCATAGTTTGGGACCGATTGAGGATCATGAAAACAATCCTGAGAAAACAACTGATTCGAGCGTGATCATTGCCTTGGAGGCATGTTGTTGCAGCACAGGGCTAAGAACTAGCAAGTTCAAGGATGGCTGATACTACCGGACAAGGTACAGGACAAAGCAGGAAGAGTTACTAGATGGTCGCCGGGGTACCAAAGTCCCAGGCAACATCCTCCAACGCACCACCTTCCGCACTCTGTTTATCGGCGGTCTCGTCGCTGCAGGTTAGAGAATTTCCAAATTGACAGTTTGAACCGTGTAGAAATTTTGGAAAGTTGAGGAGTGTACTTCCTGTGTTCAATGAATTTCGGAGTAATTTGCAGATCCCAATTTGCATTCACTTCTGTGTGAGTAGGTTTGAAATTATTGATGAGTCTGCTCCATGTTGGAATTCCACTAGGAAGTTCTCAATGGTCTCTCTCTGAGTCTTCTGCTTTCGAAAATGATGTTCTTCAATTCTTGTCATTGCTGCTTTTTGCTTGGAATTTATCTTCTGAAAATAGACTCCATCTTGTGTATGACAATTGCGCAGAGCTCATGAGAAGTCTTGCTTGCAATGTAGGGAATGTTGCCATTGTGAGCTAACACAGAATGAAACCAAATGTATTGTTGATGACAAGTATGGTAGAAACACACTGGTTCATCCTTTGGGTCAAATTTTGTATCTTGATCATGAACATAATTTACCCCCTCTCAGCTGGATGAACATTGCAGAGTGGTGTTATCTCAGAGTTCAGTGGAATCCTCTTTTAGGTGATCCCCCCCTCTATCCACATTCCATGGGAATAGTTTTGCCCAAGGTGGAACAAGGGCGCTGTCCATAAATTGATCTCATTACCACAGAGCAAGAGGAGGGTCTAATGTATATTTATGTTGCTATTGGTGCTCTTGTACATGCAAAAAAATTCTTGGAGAAAGAAGTTCTACCTATCCATCAAGCTGTCCATGATGCAGATCAAGTCAGATAAGGCTTCTCCACCTTTTTGTCTGCTTCCAACCCAATCATGCCAAAGTGTGAAAAATCCTCCAACATCATCTTGGCCACAAGGTAACTGACAATTGACCATGTCTGAAATTTCTGAGCTTCTTTCCCTATGTAACAGCCTAGCTTTCCATCATAGTACTCTGGCCATCTGTCTTTTGATAACCTTTGCTCTACTTGCTCAATTGCACAGTGAGCAACTTGAGGTTGGCTGACAAGATGCATGCTGCTGTTAACATTCAGAGCAGAATTGCATCCGCAAAACAGAACTGATGGATTTTTAGCTCAAGGCTCACCCATGCAACATGATGGACAATCATGTCAAAATTGTCACAATTAGATCTAGTAACCAGTAGTACTGATGATCAGCATACTCACAAAGAGAGACAACCTTCATGCCTGGAACCTGTGACATATGCTTTACCACTCCACTGAAAGAACCCAAACAGAAAAAAAATTACTTGACCAAGAGTCACCATTGCGGTAGCTCCACCTGGTGTTCTTTGGATCACACCCAGTCACAATCTGCCAGTCATGACCCTCCAGGGCAGGGTAAACAACCTTGAGAGGCATGTCTCCTATAAGCTCTTGCCAATGCTCCTCAAACAGGTCCATTATAGCTGTAGCTGGATCAGGTGTTGCAAGGGACAAGAGAATAGCTATACAGTTGTCAATGGCAAACCACTGGAAATCCATGAGAGCAGGGCTTACATTTCTGATAAAGTAACCACCTTTCATTGGTAGAAAGTCAAACACCCGATCCAGAATTGAATCTGGAATCACATTGAACTTATTGACTGCAGTATGGGAATACTCTTCTGTTTTATAATGATAGATGTTGTTGAGCTGGGCACGATCCTGCTAGAAGTACTTGCACATGTGAAAGCCTGATGCATGCAGTCACTTATCAATACTCTGAAGAGACTCTTTCCCTTCCCCCTCTGGTTTAGCAAACTTGGCTGACCACAATGCCATGAAGAAAAGGGCCTGAATTTCAATTGAATAGCCAACCCTGCCACACCACCCACATGATATTTAAAGCTCATGCAAAATGGAACATGTCCTTCATAGTCATCAAGAAATTTCCAAAGAGGATTTCAGCAAATTACACAACTTGATCTGGTTGATTCATCAGATGGATCTAACATGATGGGCATTGGAGTTCTATTGTATACATTGAAGAAGGTGCTTGACACTACAAAGGGCTTGATAGAAAGTTCCTGTACCATATGCTGATCAACCATGCAGCATCCATCAGCACACAGGAGGGTTTGAAAGTGTTGAAACCATCAGAGAGACACTGTGTCAAGATCAGCCTTATTCCTCTTTGGCAGTCAGGATTATCTGCAAGGCCATGATCTCCAGTTCGCTTCATGTATGCCCTGGGAAGGATAATCCAGCGCTCTCCCCAAATCAGCTATCATGGTATCAGTCTTGTGGACTGGGTTGTGAAGCACCTGGCCAGAATCACAACCAAATGAATTCAGGAACTTCGCTATCATTCTCAGATTGTGCCACCAGAATCAAGTGCAAGGTACTAGCCAGCCAGGCTTTATCATCACATACATTTCTGTGGATCCATGTTATCTCTGAATCAGTACTATGGTACTTTTGCAAAGAGCTGTTCTGTGGTACTAAATATCAGTGAACCAAAAATTCACCTTGAAACTGGCAAGCATTAAACCTTCACCATGAGTGAAACAGTCGATGTGTTTCTCAAGGGACTGAAGCCATAAGGTATTCAGTAAACAATTCTTCACAATTTCAGGTTCTCCGTTCATGAGAAAAGTTGATGCATTTGGCACAAAGTCCCCCACAGAGGCTTGGGACAGACACAACAAGAAGCACACTGGGTCAAAAAAACTGCACTCAATTGAAAATAACTGTGCCAGCCAATGACATTTTTCAGACATCTTGAATGTGCACATATGAGATGGCAATTGCCAGAATGTGCTATCTAATCAATCACATGATCAGTTTGCAAATTAAATTTCATTTTTAACCAGCCAAGATTGTCAATGTAAAATGCATTTTGAGACCATGCCACTGATAAAGCCTGCATGAATTCCACAAAAAGAAAAAGAGCAATCGGGTTTTGTGTTCCACCATACCTGATTATAATTGAGGAAGTCCTCTGTTGGGTCCATGGCAGCAATGGTACCCACCAGCTTTCTGTGGAAGAAAACCAAATATCTTTGCAAGGCATCCCATCCATCTGAAATCATTGGATGTGGTTCCAAGGCACTGTGATGATGATGCACCACCACGAGGCTTGGTGGTGTTGTTCCCATTGAACCACCTTCTGAACAACGTATGCTTGAAGGCAGACATGATAGTAGACCCTCCAGACATTCTGAGCTTTTCACATTCTTCAAATGTCTGAAAGGATGAGGAGAGACGAAGAAAGAGCTGAGCCTGAGATGAACTCAGGAGCGCTCTTTCATCAAAGTTCTCTTGTTTGTTGGTGGTGGTGTGTATTGTCCTCCACATCAACTACATAATTAGGATGATTTGGAGCCTTAACATTTGGAATATTGGACATTTGATTCTTGACATGAATGGGGCCTAAAACACATGAAATGCTCTTGACATCATCACTCTTTGAAATAATTGCAAACTCTAGTAAAGTAATGGACACGTGACGATCATGTGTGAGGTAAGGTCCTACATGTTGTAGACCTAGTTTGGGACTCAAGATGGAGACTAACACACAAGATGATTAAAGAATTGCAAGTTCAAAGATTTGTACATTGTCATTCCAAAGCTACCAAATCAAGATCCATTGATGAGTGTGGAACAATGTTCTCGTCATTTGCCAAAATTGCATCCACGAGTTGAGAAATTTTGAAATCTAATGGATCAGCAATGGTGCAAGTCCTGTGAGACTCTCACTTCTAAGCTCTCTCGTTCATTCAAAGACGTTAGTAACATCCTCCATCAATGAACAACAAACCTCTTTGGAATAAAAACTATTAAAGGAAATCTAAGAGAAATAAATTCCAAACACTACATATGCAAAGGTAAAAGCATGTGAAGTGCTCAACTTCCATAAACACACATAGCAACGATGGCATTAACATGCATAGAAACAACAACAAAACATTGCCATATAGAGTCACACACACAATCACAAAAAAACGATGAAATGTATGATGAAGAAAGGTGATACTAACTGTTTGATCACAACATAAAAAAACCCCAAAAGATTGGAAATAGTCTAATAGGTCTTTACGCAGGAAATCCTTCAGTCATGAGACTTCCCCTATAATAAAACCTTCTACCTCAATCCAAAATGGTGCCTTGCCTATAAGGTTCATAAAAAATGAAAAACTTCACAATTAAGGTGCCTCTTCTCCTTTCAACATAACATGAAGTTTTCAAGCAAAATTCTATTGGGTTTTTATGTTGGGTAAGGATTAAGGACCTTAAACCTAGTGGATTTGGGAATTTGAGTCTTACATTCAATTCATAAACTTAAATTGGACCCTAATTTTTGAAACGACCCCATTCTCAATCCTTACCTTACATAGAAAGGCTTAGAGAAACTTCTTAAATGTATTTGGAGGGTACCTTATATCCATGAATATAGTACGACATGTAGTTGACCCAAATGTGAACTAGTTGCTTAACTAGTTCAATTTGAAATTTGAAAATTTATTGATTTCCCATGAAAATGATTACTCAAATTTCAATATCTCTCATGTTCATGGAGGAAACCGATTGGTCCAAGAAGAGCTAGCTTATGATCAATATTCATTGACCATAGATGTAGACAATGCAGAAGATAGGCTCAATGATGATCAGTATAACGCATACGAATTTATTTTGAATGTCTTGACAAACAAAGAGGGCAAATTATTCTTTGTGTATGGTAGTGGTGGAATCGATAAAACATTTGTTTGGACAATGCTTCTGTCCTGACTACGAAGGCAAGGCAAAATTGTGCTTGCAGGTGCCTCATCAAGAATTGCATCTTTGCTGCTTCTAGGCGGTAGAACTGCCCATTCAAGATTCTGATTGGTTTGCATGATGAATCAACTTGCAACATCACACAACAAATGAAAGTGGCCAAGTTGGTGTGTAAAACTGATCTTATCATTTGGGATTAGGCACCAATGATGCATCACTAAGCTTTCGAAGTTGTTGATTGGACCCTGCGTGATTTGATGCAATTAGATGATGCACATGCAACCGAGAAGATCTTTGGTGGAAAAATAGTGGTCCTTGGTGGGGATTTTCGACAAATCTTGCTTGTTGTTCCCAAGGGAGGATGAGAAGACATTGTCAGTGTTTTGTTGCCTCGATCACATCTTTGGTAGCATGTTATGATTATTTATTTTCATATCAACATGCAAGTCATGGCAGCTAATTCTGAAGAGCAATGAGAGTTTGTCAAATGGGTGTTGAATGTTGGAGAGGGTAGTCTTCCTGCCATTGCTAAAGAAGAAGGTGTCGATTCAGATTAAATCAATATTCCATCCCATATGAGGCTACCAGCAGAAGATTACAGCTTAAGAGGATTAATCCGAACCATCTATCCAGATCACCAACGCCACTCTAGAGATGCCATGTATCTTATGCAATGTAACATTCTAGGCCTTTAAAATATTGAGGTTGATGAAGTCAATAATGTAATTCTTGAATCACTATATGAAGAATTGCACACGTACCTGAATGCAAATTCTTTGGCTCCGATAGAAGAAGGTGTAAGTGTTGTTACAGGAGTTTCAATGGATTCATTGTATTTGGTGGATTTTTTGAACACTTTGCAATTCAACGATGTCACAAATCATAAGTTGGAACTCAAAGTGGGTGTGCCAATCCTTTTGTTCTATAATCTTAATCAATCAATAAGATTATGCAATGGTACGAGGTTGATTGAAGCGAAGATCATCACAGGGAACAATGTTGACAAACATGTGTTCATATCCCGCATCACCATGTCCCTTTTCAGAACTTATTGGCCATTGTTTTGTGTTGTCATTAATTTCCTGTTCGAATGGCATTTGCAATGACAATCAACAAGAATCAAGGTCAGCCACTAAAAAATGTTGGAGTATATTTGCCATCTCTGGTCTTTTACCATGGTCAGCTATATGTTGTTATTTCATGGGTCGCAAGCAGTGCAAACATCAAGATTTTCAACAGCCAGGGTCTCAATGAATACATGCAGAATGTGATATATAAAGAGGTTTTGGAAATGTAGTTTGTAGTTGTAATTTTGTAATATGTACTGTCAAATACACACACACTTGTGCATTAGGCATGGGGTTCAAACTAGTATTGTTTTAAACTAGATCATCTTTCTTTTTATCAAACAGAAATTGATAAAATCACAACTCTAAATTGTCTTCTTGTATTTACGAAACTTAATTTAATAATTAAAAAATGAATTTAAAAACTATGAAAATTCAATAAATAAAGCTATGAATATTTTCAAGAAAAAATGATTAAATACTAACCAACATTTTTCTAAATGACAAACCGATAAACACCAATAACAAGATGAAATGTATACGAAATAATAAGTAACGTTTGTGTTTGGTTCTTAACCAATTTCAGACCCAACAAGACACTTATGAATAATTTACCTTTGGGCCATTGTCAATAACCCACATTTTTCCAAATTACAAACCAAAAAGCACTAGTAATAAGACGAAAAAAAAAAAAAAACACCAAATAAGTAAGGTTTGTGTTGGGTTCTTAACCAATTTCAGACCTAAACAAGTCACGTATGAATAACTTACCCATGGACCCTTGTTGATAACCGGGCTCATTTTCTGAATAAGTAGCCAACAAACACTAATAACAAGAGCCCTCACCAAATATTTCCAAAAAACATTATTTGTCAAAAAAGAGAAAAAATTCGCCAGCTTTTAAAATCTTTATAATTTAAAAATTTTTTTTAAAAAAAACTGTTTGGCAACAAAAGCAAAAAGGAATAGGCAGAGCAGATTGAGCTTTAAAGAACCGGACGAAAAAAGACTGAGTACAGATTAACCTAGCCCACTTTGGTGGCACGCAAGTGGGCCCAGCAGCAGCAGCTGAGGATAAGGGAACCAAACAACACCCCCACATCACTCCCTAGCCTACCAAACTCACCAATCACTAAATTCACAACACTACCCTACATAGTCACTGGTAGCCCAGCACTCATTTATCCATTTCAAAAAATAAAATAAAAATAAACTAAAAATCATTTTATCCGTTTTCTATTTATTCTATTACTCATCCTATCATATTACTATAATCAGTATTAGTATATTATTATTATTATTATTATTATTAGGGTTTTTTTTTCTAAATGGCGATATTTCGCCATAAAACTAAATTTAGAAAAAAATAAAAATGTGAAAAAGGTGAATTTGGAGGGTTTTTAGTCAGATTTATGGCTAAATGTTCCTAGGGATGATTGTCACTTTTTTAACATGTTTTTATGGATGATTGATCATCATTTTAGCTACAAATAAAAATTCCTGAAATTATTATTTTGATTATTATGTGCTTTTTATATTTTACTCACATTGGAGGATTGGACACATAAAATATATATGATATAAAAATAATAAAAATAATATTTATTTCATTTTGGCATAGTGCAAGTGATATTTTGGCATAGTTCAAGCTGGGTTTGTTTTGGAAGAGGAGACGAGACAGACACGCAGAGACAGAGAGAGAGAGTGAGAGAGAGAGAGAGAGAGAGAGAGAGGAGACGAGAGGTGTGGCAGCGATGGCGGCTCTCTTGGCTTCTTCTTGTGCGCTTTCTTCGTCATTGACGTTGCTCGCTTCTTCTCCCTCTTTTACTAGCTCTGCTCGCCTTCCTTCCTCATCTCGTTCCGTATCCGGAGTTGGAGTTTTTGTTGCTGCTGCTCCTGCGGCTGCTTCTTCTTCTTCTGCTGTCAAGGTGTGTGCGGCTTGCTTTCTTTCTTTCTTTCTCTTTTGGTTTGTCTATTTGCTGAATCGGAAGAAAGAAAATTGTGTGTTGTGAGCTGCGGTTTTCGGTTTTTGATTTCAAGGATTATCGATTCATGCCTTCCGTGTGTGTTTGATGCAAATGCTTTCTATTATTGTTATTATTATTATTATCTGTCGTGGTTCTTTTGGTTATGGATATGCTTGCTTTTTTCTCTAGCTTTTTTCCAGTGGATTGGTTTTATGGAGTAATGCTGATGCTCCGAAGCAGTTTCTCTTCTGGTTTTTTTTAATGTCTCTACCATGTGATGATTGTTTAGGTTGGAATCAGATGCCAGATAGCAGCAGCTAATGCGGATGATGAAGAAGCGTCGTCGTCGTCGTCGTCAGTCAACAGACGGGACATTTTCGTTGCTCTCGGTGCTTCCACCGTTGCTGTAAGTATTTTCCTTCACTGAAGACGACCAAAAATGAGAGAGAGAGAGATTTGTATGTTTCTCCAAAGAAATTTTCTTTTCTTTTCATTTCCGTTTTTTTCTTCACACTGCAAAACTACTGAAATCTGGAATTTTGACAAAAGATCAAAAAACACACCTGGCATTATTGAGGGATTGTGATGCACGCAGGCAGGAGTGTGGAGCTTCTCACCAATGACTCCAGAAGCAAATGCTGCTGATTTGATTCAGAGACAACAGCGATCAAAATTTCTAAGTACAAATAAAACTTTCCCTCATTCACTGGAGAGTCTTCTTTCGTTTGAAGCATTTCTCAGTTTTTTTTGCATTGGTTTTCTTCCCTTGAAGAATCAGATGTGATCTCCTCTTTCACATCCTTTCATGAAATATTCTTTCTCAATGAGGAGCTCTGGAGCTTTTCCCAATTGCTCTACAAAATTCTTCTGCACATGAAATAGGCTTATCATCAAGCAGATGAGCATTCAGTTTCTCTTTTCTGTACTTGGCTCCTGTCAAAGGTGCCTCCAAAAAATCTGATACAAAGAACTCAAAACCATTTTGATGAATTTCAAAGTCTCTTGATGATTCCTGTTCTCTAACCTGTTTTCCTTTGGTCAATGGTATGGTGGGGGTGAAGCTAGTGTGAAGGAGAAGCTTCAAGCTGCTATCAAGGTCAATTTCCTCATATGACTTCTTCTTCCTTTAGACACTTTGATGTATTTTTGGACTGTTATTTTTGTTTTTCCTTCTCCTCACATCCTTGAATAATCTTTTCACCAAAGTTTCACCATGCAATTGGTCATGGTTTTGTGGAGGTGGTGTAGCTATGGTGCCATTTTTTGTTTGGTGCTATCATGGAGGTTATGAATTTGTGGACTTGTTTTGGATGATTATGCAGGCTAGTCCAGAACTGGTGCCAGACTTGCTACGTTTATCCCTTAATGATGCTTTAACCTATGATAAGGTTTGTGTTTTCAGCCACTTTGAAGGACAGAAGGAAGTTTTTTTGGGGGTCATGTCTGTACCTTTTTTCTTCTCCAACACCTGCTCTCAAGGCATCATCACTCATCACTTTTGACACCGCAAGTTTCTGTAGAACACACAAAGTATTTGTAACTTTGCTATTTGTGCTTGAATGTTGAGCAGGGCTCCAAGACTGGTGGAGCAAATGGATCAGTACGGTACATCCCTGCCTTTCTTGCTAAGACCTTTTGTTAGCTTGGCTTGTTGTTTGTTGTTTGTTTGTTTGCTTGTTGTTGCCAATTGTTTCGTCTGCTAAAAAGCCTGCCTGACATTAATGGTGTGCAGTACAGAGCTGAGCAGGCCAGAAAACCAAGGGCTAGAGAAAGCAATGAACGTGCTTCAAGATCTGAAGAAGGAGATTGATGAAGGGGCTAAGGGTGGTCCCATTACTTGGTCTGATCTCATTCACATAGGAGGTATACACTCCTGTTGCATTGCTGTGCTTTGCTTGCAAATTTTATTATTGCTGCATGTATGGCTTTGTGGATCACTGTTTGCTGTCTAAGCCAGTTCATTGAATTATATTTCAGGCAATTGGGGTGAAGGCTGATGGTTTAAATTGTATCATGTCCAGATTCCACTGAGATCCTTACCTTACCATTTAGTCTTTTTTTTCTGTGTGTTTGGCAGCACAATCAGCCTGCAAGAGAACATTCATTGACTCAGCAATCCGCAAGTGTGGAGGTAATGAGCAAAAGGGTCTCCAACTATATGGTGCATATGGCTCAAATGGGCAGGTTGAGCACCACTTTCCTCTCCCTTTTGGCTCAGGCAGAGATTCTGTATCTTAAATTCTTGCATCTGGGTGAACAACTTCTGGATTCCCTTCTGCCTGTTCAATGGCATGAACTTCAGATCCATCTGACCTGCTTTCTCTCTGTCATCCTACAGTGGAGTCAATTTGACAAGCTATTAGGTCGCTTTGAGACATCAGAACCTGATCCGGATGGAAGAGTGCTATCATGGGAGAAAGCATCACCAGCAGAGATTAAGGAAAGGTTTGCCAACTTGGGATTCAAGGCACGACAGGTAAGGAAAAAAACCCAGACTCAGCTACTGCTGCTGTTAGTGTGCTCCTATCAATTTGACCCCAAATCCATATGCAGATCTTGGTCTTTTTACATTCTAAGTGTAGTTTGTTGGGATATCACACAGGTGGCAGTTTTATCTGCATTCCTTGGCCCCAATCAAGTTGAGACAGAGGCGAAGCTAGCCACTGACCCTGATATTGCCCCTTGGGTGAAGAAATATCAGGACAGCAGGAAAACAGTCTCTCAGACTGACTATGAGGTAATAGGCAACCTCCCCAACATCTTGATCATTTAACAAACACAAGGGAGAAGAGGGAATAGGGTTTGAAAATGTGGTTTAGCCCTGGAAGACAGATTTTGTGTCAGTTTCTTGAAGCAGATGTGAGGAGATGATGTACTGTATTCAGAACCTGATTAGTGCTGACACAAATCTTACCTTTTTTGTGGCAGGTGGATCTTATTACAGCATTCTCAAGGTTAACTACACTTGGGCAAACCATTAACTATGAGGCTTACAGCTATTATATACCAACAGTCCTGAGATTCTAGTAATTTTGGAGTTCCAGGTTTGAGCAAGTTTCAATCAGGGCTTTACAGTTTTTGTAATAATGTGGATTAGCATGTGGAGGATAATTGAGGTTGCATTTGTGTTATCTAGAAGCATCTTGCACTTGGGCTGATGCTGGAGTCAGTTAAAATTTCTCTTTGCAACTATGGGGAAGATTTCTCATTGTCCAATTGGGAGATAAAGTTGAGTTCTCCATTTTTGACAGTTCAATCAGGCAAAGGTTCTACAACTGTTGCACTTTGTGTATGATGCCATTCATTGTAAGTGCAAATCTACGTCGCTGGTCTCTTATGTGTGGTGTTCTCAATCACTTTGTCAGAAATGAAGCTCATTGTTCTTTTTGGCTTATTCACTGGAAGAGCAACTCCTTACCAGTTAAAACTTTCATGTTGATGCTTGAAAGTAAGAGCCTTGACTGCTGTGTCATTCCTTCACAGTTTTTCTCAGTTGCAAATGCTGTGGTAGTATATCATAGCTCATCACTTTTCAGAAGGCAACAACTTCAAATGAATCTTGTGGAGAGATGAATTTTGGAGTGTGAAATTTAGATCTTAGCTTCAGTGTACTTTTGTCCTTAGCTAGATCTGCAGAGGAAAGGACCTGGAACTCCAGTCCAGCCATCAATGCACTGCATCAAAGGGGCCATGTGTTTGCCATCCAAGATAGCTTCATAGACCTTTTCAATCTCTTCACCAGGAGAGATGGTCTGCAAGCCTGACAGTAGCTGGGTTTGGAGTTCAGAACGAACAAATCTGTAGAGAGGGTATGTCCGACAATCTGTAATTCTATTGGGAACTGGGGAGTAACCCTTGTTGTCGTATGCTTCTCGCACATTAGGAACTTCAACATCTAACCTCTCCTTCAGCTCCTCCTCGAAGTTGGAGATTTTGTGGAAAATGGCGGTGGGTGCAGGGTTCTCACTGGTGGAGCTCTTGAGTGTGTGCTCAACTAGCACTTGTCGGAGCTTTTCCATGAGTGGGCAAGTCTGGCTGGAAGCATTGTCAATGTATGTGAATGGTGGTTGATGGTCCACTACCTGCAGTAGATCCTTCTCAGCAAACCGTGATGGTAGAAGAGTGCCATCAGCTCCTGCAAACAAAGTCTTCTTTGCCACTTGTGCAACAATTTGCTTTACAGTGGCCTGCATCATCTCCTCAATATGGCGCAGATCAATTGCCTGGCAAAGAGCCACCAGGTATGTTGAACTCATGAGCTTCAGAATTTGGATGGATTCTTCTGTCTTGCGTGCAGACACCAACCCAAGAGAGTTCACATCCTGGTTGTGTTGCTCAGCACTTTGAACATGGGTTGTCACTGGATTTGCAAGGTAGTTAAGTTCTGAGAGATATGAAGCCATCGCTATCTCTGCTCCCTTCATGCCATAATCCAGGCTTGGATTAGGCCCTCCACTGAGGTTCGAAGGCAGCCCATTGTTGTAATAATCATTCACAAGCTCAGAGAATTGTGCAAACATGAGCTTGCCAATAGCAGCAATGGCTAGCCGTAAGTTGTCCATTGAGACCCCGATGGCAGTTCCTTGGAAGTTTCCACCATGGACAGCCCTGTCTCCTGCAGCATCAATGAGTGGGTTGTCGTTGACTGAATTGATCTCCCTCTGGATGGCATGTGTGGCATACCGTATTGCTTCTACCTGACAACACCAGAGACCATCAGCCTGGTAACATCCCTTTTGGCTTTGTCATCTTTTGCAACTCTTTTCTTGCACATCTTTTTCCTAATCCCAGTGCTTGCATTGAGTGTGACCAGAGAGAAGACATTTTGCCAAGAAAGAAATCTCTGAACAATGGCAAAGCGGGGATTTTGAACAAAATTCCTGCTTTGTTGTTGTTCAAGCAGGGATGAAAGGCTCAGAGGTTTCAAGTGACAAACACAACAAAACAGTGATTTGCTTGGTGATGGTACCTGAGGACCGAGCCATTGTGGGGAAGTACGAAGAGCATAACGGTCCTGCTTGGGTTTCTTCAAAGGATCAGTCTCATGCAGTTTTGCAGCTGTCTTTGTGTACGAGCTTCCAGCAAGGAGCCATTCCATGATGGCTGCAGCCTCGATTTGACCTGGGTGATGCTTCAGTTTGTGAGTCAAGGGATCTGCAAATTCAGGCTTCCCCTGCATCACCTCGCAAAAGAGAGCTGAAAGGACTTCAGCAAGCAGGACCAGCACATTGGCATCGAAGCATGCAGTGGATGCCAAGGCAGAACCCACGGCTGTTCCATTCACCATTGCAAGTCCTTCCTTTGGCTGCAACTCAAATGGCTTTTGTATTCCAGCAAGCCTGAGAGCAATCTCGCCTGATACTTCAGAACCATCCTTGGTGATTGCTCTTGAGTTTGGTCTTGCGGTGAGAAGTCCTGCAATTGAATGAAATGTGAGGCAAAACTGTAATCAGAACATTTCAAAGTTCTTCAACTGCAAAACTAGTGTTGCATGCAATTCGTGTAATAGAGAGTTCATCAGACACACACAGACATGTTTGACACAACACACCGGCGATGTATGATAAGGGAACAAGGTCTCCCGATGATGAAATGGTGCCTCGAAGTGGCAATTTCGGTGTCACATGAGCATTCAGGAGCTTCTCCATCGCCTCCAAAATTTCCCAGCGAATGCCTGAGTAGCCTTGGAGCAGCGTGTTAGTGCGCACCAACATAGCTGCTCGCGTTGTGCATGCAGGAAGCGTATCTGCATCACCCTTTCCAAACACTCCTGCATTCAAAAATCTGTTCACCAAAACTCAAGGTCAGAAAAATTTCACTCATGACAATCAGCAGTATTTCTCCCACAAGAAGCACAGAGGATTCATGCACAGAACAGAGGCTCTTATGTTTGGGCCATTGTGTGAAGCAGGTTGAATGAGATTCAAGAACCATGAAACAAGGCACCTGATGAGCTCCTTCTGGAGCTCTACTCCTTGCTGAGTGCGGCGATGAGAGGTTGCTCCAAATCCAGTGGTGACACCATAGATGTCGGAACCTTTCATGATTTTTGAAAGCACCCAATTGGAGCTTTTGTCCACTCTGGTCTTCGCAACAGCAATATCCAACACCACTCTTACTTCCAGTCGCCGAGCAACTGCAGCCACATGGGCGACAGTCAAGCTCACACCCTCGAGCACCACCTCCTTGCACTCAGTGAATGTCTTCACCATACCTCTGACCTCCTCTAAATGGCTGCATTGTAACTCTGCAGCTGCTCGAGCCCATCGAAGGGGATCGGAGCAGCTGGTTTCTGAATCAATCATAACACTACCTATGCAGAGACTTGAATCAAGTGGTGCCACATGATTCTTCTTGCTGATGATTGGATCACTCCCATCAACCATATCTGTCAATGCTACAGAGCCAGTCTTTGCCATCACTGTGGCTACAGTGACAAAAGTTCAATTCAGATCAATACCAGGTCTATCTCTCAACACAATTCTCACCCAAACACGTTTCTTTAGAACTCTATTCCTTGGAGATCCAAGAGCAATTCTCTCCACAGCTAAGTGATTCAAACTCAGAAACTCAATCCACAAACAAGTTCCACAGAACCCACTTCACATCAGCTCAATTTGAAGAACTTGTGACCTGAGAGACTAAGGACAAATATTGCTGGCGACTGTTTGTACTGAAACTCTTTTCCTTTCTCAAGGTACCAGAGCTGAGGAAAGTTACCTCTCCAGCAACTGGACCCAGAGCCTGGACTGGAGCTATGTTGAAGACTGAAGGCTAGATGGCCCAGGGAGATCAAAAAGTGTGAATTTTGAGGTAAAATTGGGTTCTGTTTGCAGGTAAGTAGCAGAGGCAGAATGGGAATGCAGTATTTATGAGGAGAGGATTGATCAAAAAACTGGATGGAAAGTGGAAGAAGAGGAGGAATAAAAAAATATTGACCAGCAAGTGAACTCACACACCAGCTTTCCAATTTGACTGTCTGACTTCATAACTGAATCATGCACAAGACAAATGTCATGGTGGACCTTTTTCTCATCACAGCTGCAACAACAGCAGCAGCAGCAGCAGCAACAACAACCACCACTGGTGATCTGAGCAATCATCTTCCTCACCTCTCACTGGACAACTGTTGAACTATCTGATGATGACCACCAAACTGCTGCACCACATGTATATGTTGTCCTTCTTTGCATGGTTTATTCTGGTCAACTCTGTTTGGTTTATTGTTTGGTTTTTTTGGTGATTTGGGTAGTGGCAAAATCAGAGGCACAAATTATATCCTGCAACACTTCAGTCTCACTTTGCAATTTTTTAGTCTCAATCTTTGTAGTTTCTCTAATCTTATACTTGCAACCAACCGATCCTTTTCTCTTTTTTTTCTTTTTTTGCCTTTATCAAATTCTCCTTTCACAATTTGATCTTCTCAAAACATAATTACGAGCAATCCAGTAATATATGTATATCGTTATGGCCCAATAACAACAGGATTTCTTGGTTCTAAACTTATTGGGTATTCTTTGCTTTGCTTCAGGGTAATCCAACTGGAGCAAGCTGGTGATAGTTTTGGTCATGATGGTCACTCTTTTGGACTGATCATGGCAGATTTATCTCACATGATCATTTCCTCGTGGTTCAATCATTGGTTTGGATATTCAACCAGTATAAATCTATGTTGCATAATCTTGACCTCATTTTTGGGGACTAGATCATATTCCATATGAACCTTGTATAAATCTTTGATGGGAGTTTTGGGGATAAGATTCTTTTTTTCCTTTTTCTTGCTAGAATTACGAAGCTATGAATCTGCTACTGCTGGAAAGGGCACAATCTAATGTAATCCACACTACAACTGTAATTCCTTTTTTGGCATGCAAAGCTCAATATGCATTAGGAGTAGATGGAATGTAAATCCTTCTCTATACACAGTCCATTTGCTACTATTTACTCTACTTTGTGCTTGATATGGCATTATTTGTAGAGACTCCCCAGAGTGGTAAAAACTACTATAAGCAGCCTGATCTTTTGCTTAGCAAAAAGTAGACAAATTGAGAGATTAAAACATTTTGGAAGTTTTATTACTTTCTTTCTTCACTTTCTTTCTTTTTCTTGCTGAAAGTTGAAAGTTACACCTGGTTGCTGGTTGATGATCGATCACACATGAGAGCTGATAGGAAGGACTCTTGTAAGAGAGAGAGAGAGAGAGGAAGAGGGGGCGGGGGAGGGGTGTGTGGGGGTGGACTACTTGTGTGTGCATTATGGAAGCAATCAAAGCATGAAAAAGGTTTTCCCTTACATGGGTATTGAGAGGTTGAGCATACCAAAAGTGTGTCTCTAACAGCCAGTAGTTAGACAATAGCACACAATTCTAGCTTGCACACCCATCTTTGCTCTCCCAAGTCCCAACTCTTGGGCATTCAGATGATATCTCAAATCCACAATTGTTTTGTTGCAAATAGAATCTAGAACAAAACTACCCATGAGTTTCATCATGAGCTTTATGTGCAACAATTTCCCCAGGTCATAGCGCTTTTAAAAGTTTGATTAATTTATTAGTTACTTAATTTCCTACCAATAAGCTTCTAGAACCCTTAACACCTATTTACTCCTTGACTCACCTAATAACAAAGAAAATATGTCTGGGAGGGAGGGAGGGAGGGAGGAGAAGTGCCAATGAGATGGACACCACAAGATCAAACCCACAACCATCCCATTCTTGAAAAGCTTCCTTGGTCCTAATTTCTGCTTTGGCTCCAAACTTAGCTTAGCAGCCTTGTGGCAGCAGACCTAGTGACTTGTTCTACTACCTTCTACATGACCTTTTGATTTCTCTGTACCTGAAGAAGAGAATGACAATCAACTGAGCATTTCATTTCCAACAAAATGGTGGGTATTAAGGAAGGTTGTTTGTCAGTTTTATTTCTCATGTTGTGATCCTCCAAATCATGGTGCCCCACCATGCTCTTGGTACATTTGGAAAGCCAAGGGTGCACTGAGGTGTTTCATTAATGTTTAGACAAATGATGGAAGAGTTACTGAATATTGAACAATTTGTTCAAAGAAAATTCAACAAAATCAAAACTAAAAATGCTACAGAAATCGGGGCAAGCTCTTGATACTATTGGAAAACCCTTGGTGAGTGAGATTTCTTGGAAGTGATTTCATAATTTTTAGACTTAAGGTGGGGAGAGACACTGAATCTTGAATATTATTTGTCTCTAGATATTCATCTTATATAAGTTTTTCAAAACTGGGCTCTATCACCACGGTTGTATTCACACTTGAGCCAATGGCACAAGCCACGCTAGTATCAATTATTATATCAGCTAAGTATTTAATTGAAATTCCCAATTTGGGTAAGGATAAAGGTAAAATAAGCTTGAAAATTTATCATTTTTGATAAGGATAAAATTAAATCATTGTCACCTCCTTGTCTCACATGTATCCTACAAATACAAATAAGCAAGTGAATGTTAAAAAAAGGTGAGAAAATTTGATATATGAATAATTGTGCACAAGCATGACACATTGGCAATTGGAGGAAAGAGAACTAACTATTTGTAACTTGCATTCCAAAAGTAAAGCCATTTTCTTGAAACAAAATCTGACTAAGATAAGAAATAACAAACAAATGAATAACATTTTAAACAATATATTCGAGGTATCTTTATGTGATGGTGAATGCTTGAAGAATTTAAATTTTTTTTGGCAGTGTCGAGTTGTAATATTTTTCAACATTATTACATTATGTTAAAAGGTGACATCCATGACTTAAACATTTTTGTAACTATGATTAAGTTTTAGTTGTGTCATTAATCATGTAGCATGATTTAGTCATGGGTATAATTACATGACTAATCATGTCATGATGTTCATTACTACATAATTAAGGTATATGATTTGACTTCAAGATCAAATTTGACTAATTAACAAAAAATATTGGACCTATTAAAAAAATGTGAAAATATATATATATATATATTTGGTTAAATGCATGCACTTAAGAACAATATGTTCATAATTATCATTCGGGAAGAAAGATGATGTATAATTGAGAACATTTTCAAAAGTAACCTCAAATTTTATTTGATTATTTGAGATAACATATAATCATTAACCAATATTGTGATTTTGCACATGAACCACAAAAATAAACTTAATCCAACATCATGTCATTGAACATTTTTCTTTTTGACAAGCAATATTAAAATACACCCAAACTACAAATGCATAGGTAGTTAGCATAGGTTTAAATACCTACCAAGGTAAGTATATAAACTAAGTTAATATATGCTTACCTATGTAGGTAGCTAAGTTAGCCTACCTACCTAGAGTAAATTACCATTATCTACCTACTTGTTAATTACTACCCTCCAACTACCTAACTATCTAAGCTATCTTGGACCACCTACAAACCTAGGCTTTGCTACATGTATATTAAGGTTTAATTACATGCCTACCTAGTTTAGGTAACCTCAATATGTTATGTAGGTGGTTTACGTAGTCTAGGTAATATAAGTATGTAAGCTAAAATAGACTACCAACATACCTAGGCTAAGTTAACTAATTATTAATATAAATGGTAACTATTGTAACTAACTCTCATTATTGACATGGGTGTAATAATGTGTATTAAATACCTAGGTATTAATTATTATAATTAATTATTGCATTAACCTAATCACTATATGTATATACTTACCTCCTTAATTATTTACCTACTTATTCAATTAATTTACTTACCTATTTAATTGCTACAATGTGAGATAATGTTATATGTTTTAGTGTTGTATGGGATATGGGAATGTTTCCCTTTCCTAAAAGATTATCTCATATTGTTTATCATCCTTTCAAACTTGTAAAAAATATAAATGGGTGCACCACAAGCATCCAAAAAAGGAAATGTCATTTGGTATGAACCAATAAAAAAGGTTCAACTTTTAAAATCAAATTCAAAATGAAATAAGATTTTCCTACTTAGGTGCCACATGGCCTATGTTTTAAAACTTAACCTAGGTGGTTTAGGTCTATGCATAACATGGGTGCAATGTGGTTTAAATCTATGCCTAACCTATGTGGCACAAAGGCTATTGGGGCCTAAGCTTAGCTTAGGTGCCACGTGGCTTAACCTAGCCTAGGTGGTTTATATCTAAGTGTCACACATGTCTTAAATACAATGTGCCACATGTGTCCATGTTTAATTTGTTAAGAAATAATATAATTTCATTTAATATTTAAAATTTTGATGATTGTGTTCAAATGATTTTCTAAATTCGTGATCATCCATCCATGATTATAGTCACAAAAATGGTATGGAATGGGGCGAATGACTATTATCATGGCAACTAAATGGCATAAGTGACAAGTTTAAATTGATTACATAATCATTTAGTTGCTAAGGCAAATATGATTGACATTTTTAGTTATGGGTGGAATCATAGATGGTGGCTTTTGGTGTACTGTTAATCCAAAGAAATGAGATTAAATACATAAAGTTAAAATATTCAACAAAACTCAAACAAATCCATCATAAACAAATGGATTTCCAAATGTGAAAATATATGCCATAGTTTTAAATTCAATGTATGATGAATCTTATCAAAATTTTAAGTAATTTGTTTGAGTATTTGTTATATTTCTCTTGATTTGATATTGATTTTTTTGGGGTGTCATTTTAATATTCTAATTATTTGCAATATTTATTTATTGTCAAAAGCTATAACACCAATTTCACAAGGATAATTGAAAAATGTGAAGTGGATGGAGTCAATTATGTATCCCCAAGTTTGTTTAACATGTTTCATTTTCTCTTTTAAAATGTGTAATAGTTTCCTTTGAGGTTTTTTGTATAGCAAGGATTGAACATGGGATTGTTTTGAGAAAATAGGCCCCATGATAGGTGTGAGTTGAATGTAGGACCCAAATTCTCGGAATTTTGTTTTCAAAGTTTTTACGAATGTTGTTTGGTTCTTGATTTGAAAAGGAACTTTTGGTCTTGGTTCTAACTTTTATTATTTTCTATGGAACCTTTAGTCTAATCTTGAGACCAAAATTTTCAGTTTCTAAAACATTCAATTCTAATCATTTTCATAAAATGCGTCTCATTTAAAACAAAGTTTAGTTTTATCTCCATTACACACAACTAAACCAAAAACAATTGTACAATATTAATTTGTTCAACTAATGCACATTTCAAAATAAAGATTACATAATATTGATTATGTACAATAAATCAATTTTAATAATTTTAGAATAATTTAAGGCCAAGTTTATATTTTTAAAATAAAATTTTACTTATTTACATAAAGAATTAAACCTTTCAGGTACATAGCACCCCTAGGTTAAGTTTTAATTTAATTCTGAAAATAGGTAAGTTCCTTGGTTTAGTTGTAGTGATGGTTCCAAAAAAACTTGAAACTTTTGGTATGAAAACCCTGAAAATTTATGTATAACCTATACCTAAACCTACAAAAGTCCAAGAACCTACCAACAATAGTCCTTACCCAATGTTAAGAATCAATAGGTATATTATTGCCATAAAACAAACAATTTGAGAGGAGAAGATGAACCTTTAGTGTAAGCTTATGTGTATAATTAATCCTTAAATGTAAGTTGCCATCTTCTTTTGATATAAGAAATGTAACGTAGGGTAATGCACTAAAAAACTTATATTGGTTCTTTACAAAAAATTTATTAATGTTCATTGAAGTTCCAACCCTCCTTACTAGTACTGATGGGTTTCAAGCAATAATAATATGTCACACTTGTTTCATTAGTACCATAGTTTGCATTCCTTCATCTTGAAAATTATTAATGTTTTTGTCCCCACATTTTGATCTATATTGGAATAGCATATTTAAAATTATGACATCATTCCAAAAATCTCATGCATATGCTTCATAAAACTCATGATGGTTATACTTTCTTAGGGCAAGGTTTCTTAAGGTTTCTTTTCATTAGGCTACTATGATCAAACACATGTGCTAATGGAAAGACATTGAAATGGAACCTTATTTCTTGTTGCATGGACTTGTGTTTTACATTGGAAAACTACAAGCAGGTTGGCAATCTATAGGTATTATACTTAAGATTAATAATTGGCAACTCTCCTTGAAATATCTATTTTGTGAAATAATGGGCTTTAGCAATCCCATTTTGAATATTATATTTAAGGATGTTAAGTTTCTTCATGTCTTTCAAAATCATTGTGATAGTTCAATGGATAAAACTATTTATCAGGTGCATGGTTCAATTCTCCTTAAATTTCACACAATATGCTTAATTTTTTAAAAAACTGACTTGTTTTCTTGAGAATTAATTACCACCAAACATTAGTTGCAAGTATGGTAATTAATGTTAAAATGTTTGGGAACATTTCACATGTAGGGAACTTTTTAAGGAACTTATGAGAACATATGATCCCATTAAAAAGGACGATAGGTGTCACTTTCAAATGATTCACACATTGACTCATAGATCACACAACTTTGCATTTGGTGAATGTTTGCCTTATAGACCCATGAGGTGGTTGTGAACACAACTACATTGTACAAATGTAATGGAAAGTTGTTGGAGTAGAACTTGTGATCAAAATGGTCTAATGGAAAAAAACCTTAATTGGTGTGATGAAAATGTTCCAAGAAGGTATTTAAGTAACAAAAGAATAATCACTTTCACATTTCTCCACTATTGAATTTTCTATTTCTATGCAAAATTGAAAGAACTCACAAGATCATAACTTTTTTTGGTTCCCTAAAAATTATCAATATTTCTTATTATCACATGGAAGATGTTTTGCAATAAAAAAAACATCCACTCATAAGTGGATCAAATTAAATGTAACTTAAACTCCTATGCAAAAGTCCACAAGTTTGAGTATGCAATGTGCTATGCATGTTAGTGGTGCTCAACATGGAAATATATTTCAAAATTTTGGTATGTAATCAAATTTCTATATTTAACTTATACGTATGCCTTAACCTTTAAAGGAATAAATGCAGGTAAATTTGTCTTTTTCTTTTATTATGAGTTGAATTGAACTTGTCACAATTTGAGGCCATTGTTAGAAGTTTTGGTAGTTGGATATGAGTAAACATAGTCCAAGAAATCAGAACTTTAAGGTTAAACATGAAAGTCAAAATTTTAGAACTAAACATGGAGAAAAGAGTAAGATATAAGCCAAAGTTTGATAAAAAAAAAAGAAGGAATCCCAAAAGAGAGAAGACAAGTAGTGTCACTTTTTCATTTTAAAAAACAACCAAAATTTAGGAATTATTTTTTTTCATTTCATTTTGTCAAAAGCATATGTTGATTACTTTCACATCACATACAAGCAATTTTGACTTCCATTAGCAAAATGATTTGATCCGTGCATTATCCTTGTCATAGTTCCATTCATGGAACTTATTGAATCCCTTAGGTCATACCCAAAATCATTCTACCAAAAATTACTATGTCAAATCCATGCCAAATATACAAAAGACCTAATGTAACAAAAACTTCAATTAAACTTAAAATTGTAAAAAAGATATTGGCTTCAAATTGACCAAATCCAAAGTTTTTTCTTCCAAGTCAAAGGTTTCAAGAACAAATTAATCATTGTTTTGTCATTCATTGCAAGTGTGGTCTCAAATGTTCTAAAAATCTCTAACCTTGCCACAATATTTGAATAATGGCTACATTGCCTTTAAACTAAATAAATAAAATTAATTAATTAATTAATTAAAAAAAACCAGGGGTGAATGGCCTTTGACCCAATAGGTGGGCATATGTAAGCATTCACAACTTGAACCTTTGATTTCTACCCAACCAAATGTGGGCAAATGATCGTAACAACCTTTTGACAAAGGATGCAATGTGATGCCCCCTTCACAACTAGCATGCAAAACTAGCTTGGTGTGTATGGGCTAATTTTTGACATCTTCCCACTCTTGGGGATGTAAAAAATAGAAATTGCAATTGCATGTGTAAAAATGGGCAAATCCTAGCTAGAATTTTTCCCCTTTATTGAGCAACAAAAAAAATTGAACTAGTTTGGTGCAATTTAATTCCACTTATTCCCCTAAAAAATAGGATTGACCAAATTTGGGTCTATTTAGCTAATGAGGGTTTTAAAAGAATGTTTTATTGCACAATGTGATCCATTTTTTTGGATCTAATCTTTTGTGTTGAAGGATGGGGGCTTGCTTTAATTTATCTTTTCCCCAACAACTATCAATTTGTTTTTAATTCCTTGCAATTTTTGGAATGTTGTTGCACTAGAAGAAAAATAGGGTTTTGCAACTAATTTTTAGTTGCATGCAACACATGCAAATATAACTCTTTGTTGCCAAAGACAAATCACACACAAGTTTTCAATTGCAAGTTATAGATCGTACTTAAGATGTATATAAACCATCATTATACACTTTGATCCATTCATATTTTTGTTAAGAAGTTATAGATGTAACTAATTATATGCAACTAAAATGTTGACTTATCTTTTCATGACATGTGTTCAATTTTGAATGTCAATTATATGGTGAGACATGCCATTTGAACCTAATATTCAATATAATTAATAATATCTAAACCATCCAATAAAATGTGAATTATATTTCAAACTTTGTCCATTTTAAAAACCAATTATTTGGTGACATCTAGCAATTTTAAGTTCATATTTTATATATTATTTTTAATTAATTAATTAAATCTAGATAGTCCAATTTAAGGTCAATAGAATGTTGACACATGGCACTTAGATAGGTATGTAAATTATATATATAATTTTTTGTGGGGTTTATCCTTTAAATTGAACTTCTTTCATCCCAAATGGCACTTGGTTTGTGAACATGTTTAGTGCACCTATGTACCACAATTTAATGCACCACATTTTTATTGGTTTTATAGTATATTAACTTATGTATATTAATTATATTGACCCGTATGTACACCATTAAGTGTATTAACCTATGTATATTAGTTATATTGACCCATATTTACATCATTAGGTGAATTAACCTACATATATTAATTCTAATAACCCATAAAATATACAATGCCAATTTTGTAATTACAAGCATGGCCAATATAGTTGTAAAAAAACAATTGCACACAATTGAAAAATGATTGGTTGCATATGACAATATTTCTTCTAGTGTTAAATGAATAAAAACCTAACAAACTTTATCACCCTTCATTTGGAAAGTGTATGTAAAAATTGTGAAATGATGAAATTATAAGGAAGTTGGCCCCACTTTGCTAAGCAAGGCAACAAAGGAACTTGGCTTGTTCCTTCAAGGAAATGACTTAAGGAAATTGCAAAGTGAATGAATATGAAAAAAATGGACTGACTTCCCCAAGGGTAACATTGGAGGCAATTTGACCAATTATTCCCTTGATGAAAGCATTTGAAAAATGTAACAGATGGTCCCATGAAAGTTGCATTGAGGATAAAGATATTGAGAAGTTGGCCACACTTTTCCAAGAAATGTAGCCTCATCTTTCAAAGGAAAATATCTATGGAAGTTGCAAAACAAATGTAAATTTAAGAAACAATTGGCCTTGCTCCCTTAAGAAATTGCACAATAAAATCCAAGAAAGTTTGCCCCATTTCCTTGGGTAAGTTGCACAATGGATGAAAGCCCAAAGAAATGAAAGCATTTGGGAAAGTTGTGCAACAAATGGAACAAAATGAAATTGATGTAGTTTCCTCAAGGAATGGGATGGTGGATGAAACTCCATTATCCAACTACCCAACGTTTAAATTTGTTGATTTTGCTCCAAGTGTCCAACTTTCCCAACTACTCAATTTCCATTCATTGTTGAACTTTCCAAAGCTTTTAAGGCACTTTAAGCAACTTAGCATTTGAAGGTGATGAATATTGGGAAAAAGGTTAAGTGGTAAGAATCAGCACATGAAACTTGAACCTTAATCCTTTCACTTAAAGGATTGGTCCTAAATTGATGCATTACATATCTCTCATTGAAAAATGATTAATGTGAAGCATACTTAAAATGCTCATTGTGAAAAACAAATAACCTTTCTTGTTTAGGCATTTGTTTTGTAGAAACATTGAACTTGGTGTTACATTCAATTTGTTGCAACTGTTTTTAATGTTTTTCTAGGTTACCATAACCTTCACCATAAAAATGAATAATTTTTTTTCAAAAATTTCGCTTTTGCATAATGGAATTATTATCATTTTTGAAATTTGTCATATTTTGAATGTGCATATACATATTGGATGTTTGTGGCAAATTGTGGCATTAAATGCATGGTCAAATGCCTTATAGTTCATGCCTATCCATTCACACTTTTATAGTGCACAAATGTTCATCATTAAAACACACTTAATCCAAGTTATCAATCAAACACAAAAACAAGTGCTTTGTCATAGTGTTGATGTATTTGAAGGATCAAAAATGACCTCAAAACAACCATTGAAGCAATCAATTTCACTCGTATAAAAGAAGAAACATCAAGTGGATTACTTGCAGAAGGTGGTTGTATACACAAATGCCTATACTTCATGGTCACAAATTTCATCATCAAAGAAGGGTGGAGCCAAGGGTGTTAGGCCCAAAGTTCTTTCCAAGGATTGCATTTTTACACATGTGGTGTTCATTTGTTGTTGTACCATTTCTTTGCATTTTTCATTCAAATTTTAAAACAAAATGTTGATTTTGAAACCAAATATGACCCATAATATTATAAAACTTTAAATTTTTTGTACCAAACCCTACATTATAGAAAAGTATATGACTTTGGTTTGAACCATGAGCACAAATTGTGAATTATTTTAATCATTAAGGACTTTCAAAAATTAGAATTCAATGGGTGCATATAAAATAAAATTTAATGGTTCAACACTTATTGCCCTTCTTGTGAGGTATATTAAAGCTCATAATAAATTAAAAAAGATTTCATGCATGTTTCATAAGGAAAAAGAAATTTGGGTAAAAAAAATAGTCGCCCTTATTTTAAAAATGCTTTAAACATATAAAAGGACTTTCTAAACATGAATTTCCATGAATTTTGTTCATTGCAACTTTGCAAGTATAGAAGATTATTCCCAGAAAAATTAATATTCCAAATTATGATGTTCCCATGGTGATTTTTCAAAGTTGGCTACATCTTAAAAGCATTTTCCATTCTCGAAATGTTCCATTATTTCTTACTTTCACATGAAGGTGAAACAATCCACACTTTTGTCACCCATTTGGACATTTTAGAGAAATTGATTTTGGATTTTCTAGATTATTTAATGATGAAACTAACCTTGGGTTACAATAATCTTCTAATAAATGGCATTTGTTGATCATGTTGATGTCCATATCACCAATGGTTTTGCTTCAACGAGTATTGTAATTTAAAATTAATTTGAGAAAAACTTATTATATGTTGAATACTTCGTCATATATCTTAAGCCTCATTTGGCCATTGGAAGTCCATAGTTTAAAGCATAATTGGAGAAGGAAATGAACACCCTCCCTCAAGTTTGTGTTTGAGGTTTCTATGTCATGTTTCTTGTTTGCTGGTTCTAAGAGTTTGTTTGGTTATTTGAAAAAGGAAAACATACCCAATCATAATTGTTTAGAATATGTGAGTTTTTTTTAACCTTCTTTATAGCTTTAAAAATAAATAGAATCAAGTTTGCCAATTGTTGTAATTGATATGCAAAAAATAGGTCTTGACTGTGGCCATGCATTTGAGTTAAAAACACATTGATGAACAAATTGTGCTTCAAATTAAACAATTAAGTTGTTCAAAGAAAGCTTGTAGCAATCCCAAAAAAATCTTTATCATTTAAAGTTACAAAACAATTAAACACAAATGATTGTGAAATATAACAATTGTGCACTATATTGTTTTTATTGCAATTAATGCTTTTTTATATCCATTTGCGCCATGTGAAGCGTTTGACCCCTTGAACATGAAACACCAGATCTTTTGTTACATATGATTTGGAAATATTTGCGTTACAAATCAAGATACCTATACAAAATACCTTTTGGTACTTAACTCCATAATTAGATTCTTGTTATTTGTCTTATGCTTAAAAACACACAACTTATGATATCCCTTATTGGATTGCTTCAAATTCATAAAACTCATGAAAGGGTTTATGGAACAAGATGTAGCCCATCGTATCATTCAAGAATATTGTGCTAAAAGATCAACTTGTCACTTTCCCAATAGCAAGGTTCAAGTTTATGGCAATTGTGGTAAACTTCAAAATATCATACATAATTGCTAGAAGATAGGGATAACTTGTATTTTAGATGAAGAGATACATAATATGTCTATTATTGAAGGCCAATTATCCTTGTAGGCATTTGAGTTTAACATGGAAGCTTATTGTGTTGAATGATTGCAAACACACAAACTTCCATTTCCATGCATAAGCTAGAGGTGTTGCAAAACAATTCATCCTCAGCAAATAAGGAATTCAAAGTATCAAATGCTACAAAAAACCATTTCTGAATTTGTTGTGCATCTTACATAGAAAGCTTTTCACAAGGAGCATGGGTATGACAAATTAACAACAATCAACATTGAAGCACCTTCTCCACTTGCTTGCACAAGCCTGCAAATCCAGAAACAACACTCCAAAATCCAACTAAATAATATACCTTTTCAAGTGCATGATAAAACCACCATCTATTTTGGCATCTTTTCTACCAGATCTTTCTTCTGGGTAAGGACCTCAAACAGGTCAATTGTGGAACTTCAGGTCCCACACTCGGATCCAGAACACCAAAGTGCAAACTGGCTCCCCCCAAAGATGATGAATTGGAGTGCAAACAAAACAAGCAAATCTGTGAAGAGTTTGAAAGATCTGGAAACATTTCCCAAGCCTAAGAAACCTGCTCATGGATGGGAACCTTTGCCACTCTTTGAATTGCCAAGGAAAAATCAAAGCTTTATTTATATTAGTGTCCTATTAACACTTATTACACTAGGAACTTTGTGCTAGGGTCTTTCCATCTTTCCATAATGTGGAATAGGCCTGGTGGTAGGTTCCATTCATCCATTGTACATCCATGCGAGATGCTGAACACCCCTAAATGAGCTTTGTTTGGGCTTGTCTTTTTGCACCCTTTTTGTTGCTATGTGTGGCTCAATGGTGCCATGTAGATTTAGCCTTGATTTGCCACTTTTTGGTCTTGGACCCTCATGTAAACGGTGCCATGTAGATTTAGCCTTGATTTGCCACTTTATGGTCTTGGACCTGCATCTAAATGGTGCCATCTAGGTTGAGCCTTGATTTGCGATGGGTCACTCTCTAAAGGCCATGGGTCCAATTTATGGCTCTCAGCCAATAGGACTTCTCTAATTCATTGGACCCTAAACATAGGCCTAAGTTTCTTTTCTATTTCTTATATTTCCCATAACTCACTCCTCTTTTTTTTTCTGCCCGACGTTCTGCTGCCCGACAATGATGCTTCGTCTGCTCCTCTCCTTCGCTACACTACCCTCCAAGAGACCTCTTCTTTCCCCGATCTCTCCCTCTCTCTCTCTCTCTCTCTCGCCGTTGTTTTGCTTCTCCTTCTTGGGCTGCTTCGTCTCTTCTCTTCGCTTCTCGACTCGTCTCGACTCTCTGTGCACTTGGTATATATTTGACCCTGCTTCTGTAGACTGTATGTGTTTCAATTGTCTGATTTTGAGTTATCTTCGTAAAGCGGAAACCTTGGAGCGAGTGTTTTTTTTTGGGCTGGCTGGTGGAGGTTTGGGGAGTGAGATCTTTGCTGAGTTTTTGGAGATTGAGATTTGGGCTGTCGGGATTCAGACACGAGAGAGAGAAAGAGCAAATTTTGCTTGTTTTGTGTGTAGAGGGGAGTAGTACTAGTAGTCGTGCACGGATTTTTTTTTTCGGGGAGTGAAAATGGAACAGCAGCAAGCCACATTTGCAGCCGGATGTTTCTGGAGCGTCGAATTGGCTTTCCAGCGCGTTCCTGGCGTCATCAAGGTAAAAAAAAATCATATCGCGGAAGAATACAAAATTCCTTCTTTGTGTACCTAGTTGGAGAACTTTTCCCCTGGTCTCCAAGATTTCAAGCGTTTGGTGGTTTTGTCACGGGAATGGAGAATGGGTAGTAGAACTAATCGTTGGCAGTGTGCTTGCTTGCCTTACGGATGTGCAGACAGCAGTCGGTTACACAGGAGGCAAGACGGTAGATCCAACATACCGCCAAGTCTGCAGTGGCAGGACAGGCCACACAGAAGCTGTACAACTGGAATATGACCCTGCCCAAGTCTCTTACAAACAATTGCTTGAGGTCTTCTGGAAGAAACACGATCCTACCCAAGTGCACCGCCAGGTATGTCCGTCTTCACCATGCCTCTTCCCTAAACCGTCTTCACCACGTCTCTCCCCTAAACCCTCTTCAACATGTCTCCACCATGTCTCTTCCATAAAACCCTAAACCCTCTTCACCATGTCTCCACCATGTCTCTTCCATAAAACCCTAAACCCTCTTCACCATGTCTCTTCCATAAACCCTGAACCCTCTTTACCATGTCTTCAACCTTCAGTCCTGTTGTTCAATCTTTGACTTAGTCTTTCTCACATGTGGATTGTCTTTCAATGATGTTATTGCTCAGGGATTTTTTCCTTTTCCCCCTTATGACTTCTCTCAGGGTGCCTTATTAAATTGAATTGCTTTTTTCTGAATTTGTCATTTCCTTTCCTGACATCACTGTGTCGGGCAGGGAAATGATGTTGGTTCACAATACCGATCAGGCATTTACTTCCATACACTGGAACAAAAGGAGGAAGCAATTGCATCAATGAAAGAGCATCAGTCCCATCTTTGGAAGAAGATTGCAACCGAGATCTTGCCTGCTGGTCCCTTCTACATGGCTGAAGAATATCACCAGCAGTATCTCCAGAAGGGAGGTGGAGGAGGGAAGCAACAATCAGCAGCTAAAATGTGTACCGATCCCATTCGTTGCTATGGCTAAATCTGTTGTAGCAATGGGAAGATGTGCTTTCTCTTCTTGTACAGTTACCTCAGAAATTCTGATATAATATTTATGGAGGTTGTATTGTTCTATTCTAGATTCAAGGGAAGTTCCCTAACTATAAAATAGTTAACTTCACAACTCTACTTTGCAAACTACAATTCTGTATAATTGGCCTCCTTTTGCAGACAGACATCACTCATAATTTAAAAATCTGTTATTCATAGTTCAACAATGGAAAATTGGAAATATTATTGCATTTGCTGGTACTGGTGTTGGGTTGGTGAAATTCAGGATCTTTGTGCATGTGCTCTTATTGAATATGATTGCAAAACTTGTGTTTTTTTCTTCCAGTGTCTGACAAAAATACTGCAGAGGTTCCCAAAACCTTCAGTGAATATTTGATGATATTTAATGTAGAAGCTGTGAGCCACATTCATGACAGACTTCACTTTCAAGTTCAGTACCCTAATCACTAAACCAATCCCTGGTCCCTGCTGCTGGATGTAGAACTGCAACATTAAATTTTTCAGGAGGATATGAACACACTGAAGGAACATGGAAAAGCACAAAACAATTCAGTTTGTGTTCATGAACTTATGAAGAAGCATGCTATAAGTGCATGAGACAAACAATTTCCATCTTATGGAAGAATTCAATTTAGTTATTGATTAACACTTACATTATCCAAGCTGCTGCTGCGAGAGAAAGAGAAGGAGAACTCCACAAACATATTCAGAAAATTAGTACAAAATAGAATGTATAGGAAAAGACTGATTTAGTATTCAATTGTATACCTTGCAAACCACAGCCCAGTTAATAGAGGTAGTACTCAGGATCAATAGTTGATACAAGATAAATCAAAGCCAATACAGGTTAGCTTAATATCTTCACATTTCTTAGCCTCAGAGCTACACACCAAATGCCCACCAAGCAGAAGAGTTTTGCTCATAGTGATGCACTAATGTTAAGAACAGCAGAAGCATATTGATCAAGAAGAGGTTTCCTTTGTGAGAAAAATGGTTGTTCAGAGCATTTAATGAACATTACCAGCAAGTTGCAAATTGCACTTGTACACACACAATAACTCCACCTCACAGAACTGATCCAAGACCCGCAGATGAAGCAGAGAGAGGTTTTGCACAGCCTTAGGTGAAGGTAGTTTGACATGGATCTTCAGACGAAGAATTGATTGGCTCAGTTGCAAATGAAGCAGGATTGGGAATCTGATGATTTGACGCCTAAATCAACAATCCAACCTGTTGTCAGTAAGTCTCCAAGCATCCACATCTCAACTACATTGGAATATCACATTTAAATGTACTAGCTGCAATCCATGTGAAAGAAAAAGTTCAGGAGTGAAAAGCCTTGCTCATATTGTCAGATCTACAAGCACAATTATTGACATTAGTGCCCAAATACATCAAAGAAAGATGAGGTGGCAAATCAGATACCATGAGAATCATAAAGAGGACCATCTATATCTTCAGTTACTGGCATTGGATGTGGAAACTACAAATCCTGTCTTCAAGAAAACTAAGCACTCAATCTGAGGACATGATGGAAATAGGTGAATGCTGCGATACTCCTGAGACATACTTTCCTTCTTTCTCATCTAAATGGATAATTTTGTATGTGTTGTTGGGTCACTAGAAAACTATTGCTTCAGGCAATACCTACACCCAAAGAGCATAATAGGGCATGGGAGGTACAGAAATTGCTTAGGTCCTGATAACAAAATAACATTTCTAATCCAAAGATAAAACATGAATATTCTCATGAGTTGAATATTCTCCCTCCAAGTACAGGACAGGTATAGGTAAAAATGTGAGAGAAACAAATCAAGGTTATGAAATTGCACCTTGGTGTCATTGAGTTCATCACGATCCCATGGTGCTTGCTGCACTTTTGATTTATTTGGCTGCCAGAAACAAACCCCGATGATTTTTTTCTCCCTTTAGGCCCAGAGATCACGAGTCCAATTTGGTCATGGGACAAACTCGCTCTTGAAGAGCCTATCTCAAAAGTTTAGACATCTGTTGAACACCATGACTCAAAAGCCAGCAAACATTATCTCACCACATGATATGTATACAAACATTGAAAAACTCCTATAAGATGTGTCAACAGGGATAACAGCTGGAATAAGCACCAAAAGAAACAGGCTAAGGGGTTCAACAGTTTTCAAAGACCAGGGCTTCACCCTCTGATTGGTCCAAACATTCAGAGACAATTCAACTCATAATTCTAAGACAGGGAAAAGACGTGGGTAGTTTTATAGTGGGCATGTAAGCACCTTTTGCATGAGAGAATTACTAGATGTTGCATATGGGGCAGTGCAAGAAGGTGACAATAAAACAGTATTAGTACTTCTTCTGTCTGATTGTGGCATGCACATGTTATGATACACATGGTACCTTCACAAGGATCCCTCCCTGTTTTAAGGCTGCTGCTTGACTTTGATCCCAAGTATGCCATATATTTTAGGCAACATATTAAGGTACTGGCAACATTCTCAAACCCAATCCTGAACCCTGCCTTATATTGGAGGATTAATTCATTTTAGCTAGTTTATTGCACAACTATGGCCACTAATCTCCATACTATATGCACATAGTGTTTAACCGAATCTCAAGGCAAATGGAATACAGTAGACAAATTCTTGGAAGGATTTTCTATGTCCTTATCGAATTTGGGTGAAGTCTATTATCCCAAAGAAATAGTCTTCTCTGGGAAAGGATCATCTAAACCCTTTGAACTACTGGATGAAAATTGTTACTATGCACAATTTCCATCCTGGATTGGAAGTTGCATGTTCAGTGAGAGAAGATAACTGAAAAGATTAAAACAAAATGTAGCACATGCCAGCCTATCATCAGAAGTTGCATAAGGAGTACTTTTGATTTACTCTCTATGATATCCTTGCCATTGGTTTGCCTGTTGTTGATCCTTATCCCATGGAGCATCCAGCATTGGTCTAGTGTACTGCCATTAGGCATTATGTTGAGACAAGGAACAGTTACTTGAACAAATTATGCTCAAGGGTTCTAGCCCTTGTCTCACTATACACAGCAAAAACACTGCCAGAAAGACAAAGATATTCTAGCCACAACCATGCTTCCAGGAGTTTGAAACAGAAAGATACTGAGCTTTAGCACAGAGCTGAAAAGAATCAGCTCCCTGACATACACTAAGGTCATCATTGGAGAACATGGATGTGAAGTGAGAAAAATAGAAAAAAACCAAACTCAATTTGAAGGCTATTTAGACAACAGTGCAAATGAAGTGCGAGGGCAACAAGCGTCTGAAAGAGAAACTAAATTCTAAACCCATTTAGAGGATGAACATAGATCTCACTTCATGAAGCTTCTTAGGTTGACAGTCACCAACTTTCACCTTCTTCCAGATGTTTGTAAGAACTGTTGAGCAAAAGCAATTCCAAGAATTTTGGTGGAGGAGTGGGGAGGGGGAAATGAGACATGATGACATGCCTGTTTCAGTTGTACAATGTTCTCAGAAGTTCCAAAAGGTGCTGTTTCAGAGGATAGAGATACTCTGCACCTGCACTGTGGCCCCTGATAATTGTTCTTATATCCTTTCATGAACATACTATTCTTCTTCTGTCACCCATGAATCTTGTTGGTAGATTTCTATGATACTTGTTCTCATTTCCATTCATGGACATATTAATCTTCTTCTGCAACCCATCAATCTTATTGAACTAGGTTTCTTTTGTGAACTTTCCATTGTCAGCAGAACACATGAGCAACCAACCCTTCTTGGCACATATTGACTTCCACAAGAAACACATCCTTAAAGAAGCAGTTAACAATTTCCTGTTGAAGAACCACAGCTAAGACTCCAGCAGCTATCTAGCAGCAGAAAACCCATTACTGATAGACTCACAAAAAGATCAAGGGCTCAAGAGAGAGGAAGAACCTAGTTCACCAAAAAGTTCAATGGCTCAAGAGACAGAGAGGAGGGACCCTAACCTCAAGTGGAAGAGGCTGGTTGTGGAAAGTAGCGAAAGGAGCAGTCTGCGAGTTGCAGGTAATGTAAGGCTCATGGTTGGGAGCCCGGCCATTGTGAGGAACAGCCTGTTCCTTCATCCAAGGGGCAGATGTGACTTCACCTCGCTTCTCAAACCTAGGCAGATCATTCAAAGTGGCATACGGAGCTGTCCCCGAACTCATCTTCTCGAGCTTTTCTTTTCTTTTTTGTCTGTAGATCTTTTTGCAGGCTTCAATGGGAGTCTGTGCTTGTGAGATGGAGACCAAAAGAGAACACATGTCAGAGAGGAGCTGAATTTTCTGTAGCCCATCTGTTCGTGTGGGAATGAATCACCACAAGCGAAAATGCAGTCTCCATCCATAGATGAAAAGGTAGAGAGCTCAGTCTGAACTCAAACAATTTCTCTCCACACATACTTACACATGAGAAACATATGTGAAAAAAAAACAGCACGAAACCCCATGAACCGAAGAAGGTGTACATCCGCAAGAATTGGAGAGAAGGAGAAGCAAGAACAAGGAAAAAAAACCATCACCCAATTTTGCAGCTGACTTACACTAATTCAAGCCCAGCAACTGAGAGAATGCCAAAGACTCCCAGAGGAAGAAGAAGAAGCATACCTACACAAGTAAGAGAGAAAAGGATTTCAAGACCTCTCCCTCGACCCACCAAAAGCAATAGTCAGGGACCAACAAAAGAAAGAAAGCTAGGTTCAGGAGCTCTCTCACGCACCTTTCAACAAGTTCTCGTCCTCGTCCTTTTCAGCAGAGTTTTCTTGGAAAACACAAATGTTGTCACGGTGGTCTCGATTCCCGGAAAACTGCAATACGGAAACAAATTCAAAAAACCCTAATATTTAAAAAAAGAAAATTTTAGCCTGAATGTGTAGGAGGAATGTACCAGCAACCCAGTGGACCAGCTGAAGAACCTAGGTGAGCAGAAAACGACGTTCAGCCGATTTCCGAAAGGCAAAGCAAGGACACAGAAGAATTAGAAGGAGAAGAAGAAGGAGAAGAGAGATTCTAAAGAGCACAGAGATTCAAAACGCATTCTACCAAAGACAGAGATAGGAAAAGAGATGGGAAAGCAAAGGTAGGACAGAAGAGAGAGATTACAAAACCAAGTCTTCTGCGGCGAAGAGATGCAAAAAGCGCGAACAGCTGCTGCAGTTGCTGGCTGGTGACTGCTTCCCGGCTCTCGTCCCCAACTGGCCTTTCCCTCCCTCGCCCGCATCCCGCTTGGCTCGCCTCCTTCACCGGGCTCGTATATCTCTGTACGTACAATTTCGAAAATACGGATTTAAAAAAGACAAGTACAAATGGACTGTATACATACGGTAGGTGCAATCGTACGTTACGTAGATACAGTCTGGGCTCTGTACGAATACGTAACGGTCAATTCCTGTTATTTTTCAAATTGCAGTGCAAGGGCAGAATTTTTACCCCTATTCTTAGAAGGTAATTGTGGTCTAAGAATAGGGGTAAAAGGTTTCTCATTTGTCTTTAGTTTACCCTATGGCTATAGTGAGTCGGTAAATTAGTGTTTTTCTTTTTTCTTTTTTTTTCGTTTTTTTTTTGGTGTGGTTAATCTTTGCATCCTGGTGACCTCAAAAAGTATAATGGGTATAATTAGTTTCAAACTATTTATTTCCTTAAGAAAAAAATTGAAATTTTTTTTTCAAAAAATGTTTTGTGGGAAATTTTATTGAGTTTTTAGTTTGGGGGCATATTTTTATTGCCCTTTTTTTAATTTTACTATTTGGAATTTTTTTTAGAAACATGTTGCTAATTAATGTTTTTCAAAAGGATTGTTATGTTTAGTAATTATGTTTCATTAAAAAATTTGGGAAAAAACCACACGCATTGGAAGGTAAATTTCAATGAAAATGATATTGGGAATTGGCTTAGGCGAACTAGGTATAGGGTCCATTAGTGATTGTCACTACAATAATTCTGGGTGTTGTCCACTTGACATTTTCACAAGGAAAATGCTAGGCAATGGCGGGTGTATCGGTGGTTGTAAGAAGTTTACAAAACCCTTTTGATCTATTATGCATTTTTGGGCAATTTTTCAAGGCTATTGTGGCTTGCAAGTCGATATTTGATACTTTTTGACAAGCATGACTCTCCATCTTGTAATTCCTCATTTCTTTCTTACAAATGTGTATGGGTGCTTTTGTGGTTTGCAATAAAACCACAAAAGTTTTTGATTTGTTATGTATTTGGAGGCGTTTCTTCGAAGTTGCCATGGCTTGGAATTGATATGACTATTACATCAAGAGCTTTTCTAGGACTTGCATTATTGATGCTTTTGGATATGCATGATTTTAAACTTGTAATTTCTCATTTTTCTCTTGCAAATGTGTATGGGGGGTTTGTGGCACAAATAGTAAAAGTGTCACAAAGATGGTGAATGAGAGAAAATGTCATCTATTATGCAAGAGTGAAAGCATAGTGTGAAAAAGTTTTCATTTATAGACACTTGTGTATTTAACATTGTCACACAAATTTTCTTCTCCATTGACCAACCTATTATGGATCGTGAAAACGTGCATAAAAAATGTTGCAAATATGCACATCATTTGACTTATTCTTACTCCCAGAAATTAACTTCTCAAAATTATCTAACTCCAAGCAATATAATTGGTGACTATACCAATACGGAAAATATTTTCTTAATTTCAATGTGAAAACCTAAAATCCCCAATATTTGTGAAGCTAAAAAAATAGTTCAAAACATGGATTCAAGTTTCCACCACCACTCCAAATGCACTTGAAGTCTTTTACATCCATTTGATGTATCCAAAATATTAGTAATTTTTTATTAAAAAACTCCTTCACATGTTCATTGGTGTTTGCTACCATCTCAAATATATCCAAATTATTATTTTCATCACTTTTGTATGCAAAAGAATTTTCAACCTTGGATAATGGACACAAATGATGATAAAACTTCAAGAACATAAGAAACAAGGATCTCGACACTCCTATCATATTTTTCAACTATGGTCACCCCTTATTCATGACTAAAAAAAAAAAATTAAACCTTCAACTTTTGAAATTAAGATCTAACACTAAGGATAGCAAATTATGAGCTTTCTTTTCCTCATATTTATCAAGAAAGAAAGAAAATAATCAATGACCTCACAAACTTCCTTTTTCATGTTCATTGCAAGAGTTCCCAACTCAATATTTAGGCATGCATAATCATCAATCAAATTATTCAAAATAAGAGGATAATTCATTTCTTCCTTTAGTTTAAAATTCATGGATGTGGTTGCATGCAAGGAATCACTTGGTAGTGAACGACCCCTTGACTAGTTTAAAACAAAAGTAGTAATAACAAGAAACAAAATGTCTACAATAATTAATGATAGATGTAATGTGGAAGGAGGGGGGTACCCAACTAGTGTCTTTAGCATAGTATGCTTGTTATAACAACTTGAAGAAAAGTTTTTTGGAATTGCAAAGCTTTTTAAAACATGATCATTTTGATTGCATACCTATACAAATTATGTATTATTTAATTATAAGGGGAAATTTAATAATAACAAGATTATAAATAGTAAAATTTTAAAGACTAAAATAAAACTTACATATTACCTTGTTTTAATCGGTGTGTTTAATTTTTGGACCTAAAGGCTTATAACAATATTGCAAGTTTTCACCCATTCTTATCTTCCTTTCCTTGATTTTTAAAACCATGTTATATATTTTTTGCAAATATGCCTAAGAAAATTTGATGGAGACATATGTTCAACCTTTGCACTTTTCTTTTTTTTTGAAGTAGTTGCATTATATTGACAAGTCTTAGAAAAAGTATGTCCAAAACATGTGCCTTGAAAACTTTCTACAACACCCAAAGTTTCACAATTGACTATGGACTGAGTAATTATCATGGTATTCAAATATTTTAACTTTTTATCCTTCACATAAGTAAAGATTTTCACAACTAATGCAAAAACTCATGTGCCCCTTTGGACATCCAAAGATTGAAGCTTGTGATAACAAAAACACAATATACTAAAACTAGTAAAACAAATGTTTGTTTTGTCTTCTCAATTACGTCTAGTAATATTTTTTGACTAAAGTTTTTATAGAAGAGAAAACAACACGAAGGCATAATTTCATTACCAAAACACTTTAGCTAGATAGTATCAACAAGATGTGTATGTAAATTGGTGCATAGATGTTTTTTGCAACAAAAAGACCTAGGTTCTTCAAATGCTCTTTATGGTGCATGTTATCATTTTTGAAAGGATCTATGGCCCTAAAAGAAGTTAGAGATGGCACTTAGACTTATTGGAAGCCATCTATTTTCAACTTGTCTTTCCATTGGACTTTTCATGATGTTGCTCATTTCTTTTTCAAAATTTCTTACAATTTACCCATGGTCTACATACACATGGTTTTTTCAATGCAATTATCCCATTACTTTTTAAATATGAAACTACATGTTTTTTCAACCTTGTTTTCTAGTTCAAAATTACAAGACCCATGGTCTATTATAACATTAATAAAACAAAACACATGATTTGTGACACCTTTACATCAACTTTTGATTCATCATCGAAAAAAAATGCCCAAGATGGAGAATTTCTTCCATGGAGTTTCCAACTAGCTATTTGTTTGAAATGCAAAATTTTCATAAATAATTGCATTGAATCATCATTTATTAATTTAGAACTTGGGATGCTTTAGATCTTTTGGACCTTTCATGTTCATTCCTCTCCTCCACTAATATTTCGTTATCATTCATAAAAATATTGCATCTTTTGTCTATAGGACTTGGTTCCATTTTGTCAAGGTGTGTTAATGGACCAAGTTGGAAAGACCAAACAATTATATTTTTTCAATTTTGTAGATTATGCATTTATTTTTTATTTCTAATAATTTTATGAATTTGAACAATGCCAACAATTGAAGCATTTACAAATATGATTTACGCATAATCACTCATTTTTCACATGACATGTTATGCAAAACTATGTTGATGAAGATATGCAAATGCAAATGTGACTCACAAAATGTACTTTAAAAAATAGAGACACTGAAAGTTAAAAGAAAACTCTTTCATTTCAAACTTCCAAGCTTGATTTGGAATTTGCAAATTGATCTTGCACAAATAAATCCAAACAAAGAAACATAACATCAAACATTGTACAAAACATACAAAAACCAAAAAAAAAAAAAAAACAAAAAAAAGAACATACACTAAACAACATTAACAAAAACACACATAAAAAGGGAAAAAATCTTGAGAAAAGTTGAAAACGTATAAAGTGTTAAATTGAAAAGGTTGTTGATGGAGGTTACAATAACCAAAATACTCCAACCTCCAACCCCCCAACATGCACATCGAGGTATGGAGTAGTATTAACCACACAAGGGGAAAACACCACAATAAAAAAAATGGAGGGAATCAAGTGGTGGTACCTAAAGCCATGTCATGAGATGCACCATGTGCAACACCTATGAAACTTGGACAACAACTATAATAACATGGAAGCGACATTGTGAAAGCACACGAGTAGTGTTTCTAACACACGGGAAACACCTACAAAAAAAGACAAATTAACAAAGGAAAAAACACCCCAAAAAAAAAAAAAAAGTTCTCCAAAAGCAAGAAAACAACTTTACAACAAGTAGTGGAACATAAGAACACACAAGAAATAACAAATCACAAAAAATGAAACAAGTAAAAATAACCAGAAAAAATTGTTTAGTTTTTTATGTTGTTGAAATTTCAATCCCCACGAGAGAAAAATGACATTTCCTTAAACCCTACCTTAAATATTAGCCTAAAACCTAGAATTTAGACCCTAGAATGTTCTTTAAGTAGGACTTGAAGGTAGGTTAACCACATACCTTGCCCAAGGTTCACATAAAATATAAAACCTCATGAAAACCAAGATTTTTTTTGTGAATCAAGTTTTTCCATATCTATACCCTACCCTTTGCATATCAACCTAGATAACACCTTGAATGATACTAGCATGGTTCCTTTCAAGAAATATAGTCGGTACTTAGCTTCATTTCAATTTGACTACTTCATACTTGCCTCACATTGCCTTAGACATGGACAATGGCCAAATTTTTTTAAGCTTGTATAAAAAAGGTTATAGTTCCAATACATAAAAAGTAAAGAACATTATTGGGTGGTTATTATAAATTACACCAAACCCTTGCTAGGTACTAGGGTGATTATTAGGGTTGATACCCATGGCTTTAAATAAATCAAAATACCTAATTTTGATACATAACCATAATTATTTACAAATCAAATACCATGTTCTGAAATATTACCATGGTTTTCAAGTTTTTGAAAAAGTTAAAATAACCACCTAAAAATCACTAGTTTTTTGCTAGGTTTTTCATGAAACTTGGTGTATGAGATTTATGAAATAACTAAAATCGGTTGTTGTTATAAAAATCAAATACCTACCCAACATTGGTTATAAATATCTAACATATTATTTCTAATGTATTTGGATGGCACAATATAATGGATAATTTTGCCTTTGCATCTTTCATGGCATTACATTTTTAATTCGGTGTTACATTTCCAAAACATGTTCTATGAAAAACATAAAGTGTTCATTCCTTTTGAAAAAAAATTGTTCAAAGACATCTTTCCAAAACACATGGACTTTTCTTAGTTTCCTTTTCAAAATACATGTCTCCCTTTGTTCAAACTCAAAAGACTGCATTTGGTATGTTATTTATGATATGACCAACGTTGGGTGGTCATCTACTTTTTCAAAGAATCATCATGTCAAGGTTTTAGAAGATTTTATGAAACTCACTCTGGTTTTTTTTCAAAAAAATAAAAAATTCAACATACCCAAAAAGGTTTCAAAAAATTGTAAAAACAAATTCACCTAGGTTTCAAAGTGTGGTTTTTTGACAATTCATACTAGTCAATTTTCAAAGGTAGTTCTCACACAACAATTATCAACAATTATATTATTTCAAGCATTATATTTTTTAAAATTTTAAATCAAAAAAAAGGTTTTTAAAAATGAAAAACATATAAATTCTTTTTGCAACATTCTATATGTCCACAAGTTCATTTTGTTCAAAAAAATATTCGAATTCCTTTAACTTATTTTTCAAATTTCCTTTTCAACCACCAAATTAAAAGGTGGTTCACAATCAATTATAGGATCATTTGGCCAATTTTTTTTCACAAAAAAATTGTTTAATTATAAACATTTTATTAGGTTTGTAAGCATGCGTGCTAAAGAAAAATTTAGATTGGAATCTACATTTGTTGTTTGATTTGCACATCCAATTTCAAAATTTTCCATTGGATGTGAATAATGATAGCATGTCAAAAGCATAGGATACAATGAGGTCTATCATATTCCTCAATAATATTCACACCTTCTTCACAACCAATGAAATAAGATACTAGATGAAGGTTTTAAATCTAGGGTCATAGCATGTTGTGAGATTTTATTTTTTCATATCTCTTTTAAAAAGAAAGGAAAGATTCTAGAACATCATAAATTTCCCTCTTGATATTGGTAGTAAACAAATACAATTCAAAATGAACGGGCTATAATCATTATTAATCAAATTAACTTAGTTAGGTTTGAAAGTTCTTCCTTGCATTTCAAGCACATGGTAATGGCAAATTGCAATGCCTCAAATAATAACCAATTGCTATTAGATTGGTCCAAAACACAAGCACTCACAACAAGAGAAAAAAAATTCATAATTATTTGAGAAATGTGCAAAGCAAGAAGAGGTGGCACTTTCCCATTAATTTTGATAATATTTTGCCTATTGTAACAAAGGATATTAATAACATCTTTGAAATGCAAGGCCTCTTGGAACATAATGATTTTAGTAGCAAACTTGCAATAAGAATTACACATGCAATGTTAATATATATCGAATGAGCATAATTCAATAAGAAAGAAAGAAAATCGGAAATCGAAAATGTTATTATAACCAATCAACACAATTAGATTATAAAGAAGGGGAAAAAAAAGTTTAGAAAAGATTTAAAATCCACTTTTCTTCATTGGAATATTCAATTTTCTTGGGTGAATGTTCAAATTTAAACATGCCTTGTTCCATTCATGTCTACCCTTCCCAAACTTTTTAGGCCAAGTCACAAATTTCTACAAATTCAATTAGGCAAACTTGATGGAAACAAATCTAATGTTTTTTCAAACCTTTTAATCATTTGCAACATATTAGCAAGCCTTAAAAAAACATGGCCAAAACAAGGACCTTCAAAAATTTCATCCAAACCTAGAACTTCACATTTTACAATTATTTCCAAGGTAGTCATTGTTGCATTCAAATTTGACCCCACATCTTTGACATGTGCAATAATTCTTTTTCCAATCCATATTGATTGAACAATTTTGTTAGATTGTTGACCAAGGTTTGACCAATATTTTCTATTGCTTCAAATAGACCAATAATCACGTATTTAAGTTGTCAATGAGATCCCAAAAAATTAATGACAAGAACAAATATATCATGTGCCCCTTAAACATCCATAAATCAAAACTTATTGTTACATATATATAACCTATCAATTTTGGTAAAACATATACTTTTTTTTGTCTTTTCCACCAAATTATGCAATATTTCATAAGATTTCTTTTTTTGGAAGGGAAGATAACATGAATCGAAAAAAAGCCAATTCATTTTCTTTGTGACACGAATGTCGAACAAAACACTTGAACCTACAATTTTCACAAATTGCAATGGCAATTGATTTTTCACATTTAAAAGGTCAAAATCTTGCAAAAAATAGTTTTGCTCCCCATCATCCTTTTTGAAAAAATCTTTGACAACAAAAAAATAAAATATTTCATTCTTTAACACATTAAACCTTTTATTTGTCAATTGTCTTTTAGGAATTCCTCTTATTAGACCATTCACCTCTTCCTCAAATTTTTTGATAATTAAAACATGATATACATCCACATGTTTTATAATATCTTATAAGACCTTCTTTTTTCTTTTGTGCTTGGATTATGAACATGAACATGATTAGTGTAACAAAACATACATATGAAGACTTCAAGATTTTTCACATCAACACCTTTCCCATAATTCAAACAAAAAAAAACTCAACAAACTATATTCATGTTATGATTTATCCATGTTTTCTTTTGAGCATGTAACTTTTGAAGGTTTGTTTCATTATTAAGAAATGTGTCTTAGTTCACTCTAGGTTTCACTAGATTTTGAGTGAATTTGAACATTTTTATTTAGTGAAATTATTTAACCCCATAGTGAATGGGGATCAGTTGCAATGGACAATTATTTGTTTCATTAGTACCTAGTGAAACAAGGTTATTCTCAAGTGAAATACAAATTTATCAAACCATTCACTTGCTAATTAATTAAGTAATCATAATGGAAATCAATTAAATTTAAAATTTTTTAATATATAATATTATTGATAATTTCATGATTATTAAAACCTATTATTTATTGACACATGTCATTACTTACACACCTTTTATAGGAATTTGATAAGAGAATATTCGATAAACATACCATTGTTGACCACACATAACACCATTCCTGAGGTTTGATCCATTGACCTTTGGATTGGAGGCAAACACCTTTACCATCAAACCACCCCATTTGTTATGATAATATGTTACATTACATTACATTTATCAAATACTTCATTTTAAACATTATAAAAACTTAAAACTTGAAAATTCATATCTTATTGAAATTTTATTCAAATGAAATGATTTGAATTTTTTTTTAATTCAATAATTTACACAGTTACATTTATTTCCTTTTGAAAGTTTAAAATCCTTTGAACAAAAAAAAAGTTGAATATCATTATCCAATAACATTTTAATGACCATTCTTTTAAATTTTTTTTAATAAATGGATTTTTTTGTTGATATTATAATATTACCTATGTTAAGCTAGTTTCATTATTATAGGAATTTTTCCATTAATTTAAATTATTTCACCATACATTATTTATGATTATTTATGGCTATTTTCAATTACTTTTGGTTATTTTAAGTTATTTTTGACTATTTTAGCTTATTTCACCTTAGGCTATTTTCAACTATTGTAAATGTTTTGGGCTATTTGATGTTATTTTGGCTATTGTAAATTATTTCAGTTTAAATTACTTGCAGCTATAAGTTAATTTTGGTTATTAAAGGTTATTTCACCTTATGTTATTATTGGCAATTTAAGTTATTATAAGCTATTTCACCTTAAATTATTTATGTCTATTATAAATTATTTCACCCTATATTATTTTTGGCAATCTTAAACAATTTTAATATATGGCTATTGGTTATTCTTTTATTAGTGTTATTGGTGGTTATTAATGGCTATTAGTAGCTATTCTATTAGTGGTATTCTATATTATAATATCATAGGCTATTTGTAGTTATTATATTGTAGGGTATTTAAAATTATTTTTCATACATTATTATTTATTATTTTAAGTTAATTTAAAATAAAATAACTTGAGGTATAACCTAAAGTTAGTTGAATAATTTCATTTAAAATAATCTAAAAACGTATAATAAATTAGTTACGATACCTTAAGGTAAAATAACATATAATAACATAAAATATAAGTTAAAATAACAAATAACTAAAATAGTTTAAAATAATATCAGGTATATCATAAAATAACATAGATAAAATTTTTTTTAAACATAAAAATAAATCAATTTACTATAGTAAATTGTAATAATGAATTATGTTAATTAGTAATGAAATATGATGTTTATATAGTGATATTATAGTGAAATAACTTTCACCAGGGTGAAATTAATAAAATGCAATGGAGTTATTTTTTAAGGTCCCATAGTGATTTAAGCTAGAAAATTGCACCCCACTTTGGTAGTAGTGTTTGTATTGTTATTTTTTCATTTCCTTTTGTTGTGCATTCTAATGTGTTTTGTTCTATTTGGAAACTTTCATTCAAAATTTTGTCTTCATATTATATTCATTGAAACCCATTTCATTTTCACCATCAATTAAAATTACATGTATTTTCATTTTGACTTGACTCCATTTTTCATCATATATTACATAACATGGTGGAAAAATAAGAAATACATGTAAATTTTCCCAAATTTGTGGGTTTAGATTCTAGTTGTCTAATTTATGTTATGGATATCAAATAAACATTATTAAGATAATTACAAACATTCATAAGGAAAAACCATTGACCTTTTTCCCTCCTCTTTCCACCATGTAAAAGATGTGAAAAATAAATAAAAGGATGTTACAATGCGTGATATGTTTTTGTGCAAGTGGGGTTCTAGTTCTGCACATAACACGTACATGTCAAGTAATTAGCAAATTTATACTTAAAATTAAAAGCTGAAAAATACAAAAAAATACAAAAAAACAAAAAATAATTTAAAAAATACAAAATAAAATGAAAACCCACCTTGTTAAAAAAAATGGAAGCAAGAAATTATTTCCTTTTCCTTCTTTCATATTGCATAAATATAATGGCAAAATACACACAATGAAAAAAATTTAAAATGAAGAAAAAATAAAAATATATTAAATAAATAATCATCATGAAAAATCACATTCGTCAAAATCACATTACCCTATAACTAAAACTCAAAAAATAACTCATATACAACTATTGTGCAACTATCCCTTGGGTATTACGACTATGATGCAATTATCCCCTTAAAAATAAGTGTATTAATAAATAAATTTTCATGTTAGAAAATCAATTAATTGTATTATGGTTGTAAGTGAGTTGAAAATGGATCTTTTATATGATAATTTATACACATTGTACATACATATGTAATCAACCATGTTTGACTTTTTCGGGAGTTGCATTGTAGTTACATGTTGCAATTATTTTAAAACTATTGTAAATGTGTTATTAAAGCAACAACTATAATGAGAGGTGGTGGTTAGTATGACCATTAGCGCACCATTATTAAAGTACTATTGTTCAACTATGTTATGATTATAATACAACTGTTTATAAGTTAATAAGGATACATATTCATATGTAATGTTTTATAAAAAATTATTGTTTCAATAATTTTATTATTAAAATGAATAAAAAGGTGTAACTTATATCATTAATGTTACATTAACAAAAAAATTAATTACTTATTAAATTCTATTTAGATAAATATTTATCCAATTTGGGGATATTCCATAATGAATTACATCGATTATTTAAAATAATTATCAATTCATCAATAATTATCAAATCAGTAATTATCTAAATTCATTAACTAATTAACATATTTGGATAATATAATTGAAAATTTTTTAAATGTATATTTATTAAAAATTCAATTCGATATGGATATGTTTATTTATACTTTCATGTTTTATATCCCAATTCATATTTAACATTTATTAATGATTTATTTTCCAATAATTTTTATTATTTTTAGTTAATAATGAATAATTAATTCACTTAATTATTATGAATTATGAATAAATTTGATTGATATAATTAGTTAAGTAATTAATTAATTAAATATTTTTTCAAAACTTGAAATGATAAGTCATTTATTATTTGATGTAGACTAATTAATTTAGATAACTAATTCACCGGTTAATTGATTCAAATAATCAATCCAAATAATTAAATATTAAATATTAAATATTAAATAATTAATTCACATATTTAATTATTATAAATCACCAATTCAATTGTATAATTTACATAATGACAAGCAAACCTAAAGCATGTGGAAAAATCTTTTTATAACTGTAATTCAATTATAATTCAATTTGCAACTAAAGAATAAGTAAAATATTTAACCTATATGTTTTGTTTTTGAATCCCTTGATACAAACTATATAATGAAAGCTTGTTTTCTTATGTTTTCACATTAAAATACATGTGCCATTTTCAAATGAGTACAGAAAAACTTAACCTTAAAGTTTAACATTAAATGAAAAAAACTAAAATTCATGGCTATTCTTTAGTTTGCTCAAACTTGTGTTTTGCTACTTATTTACCTACCTAGGTAAATAAATAGGCCCTATTTTTTAACCTAGTTATTTAAATAAATAGGTCCTAAGTAAAAATGTAAGTATGTAAGTCTTAAAACCTACCAACCTACCTATTTATAGTTATATACGACCTACTTAGCTACTGAAATGAATTTTTGTTTTTATTTATTTATTCCAAAATACAATTAATATGTTATGTGGCAATTTTTGATTGTGCCAAATGTCACAATCTCAAACCATCATGAATAATCATAATGGACGATGGTGATCAGTATTTCGAATAATAACAATTTTTCTATTAAATTTTTTTCATATTGCCACATGTCAAATTTTAATAGATGTATGACAATTAATGACATCAACATGACATTATGGGTGTAATTATAATGGTGTTGTATAATAGTAAAAAATGAGTTGTTTTGACAGAATTGCACTAAGTTGCACAATATATACAATGAGTTGTACCTTTAGAATTTATGCAATTTATCCATTAACATTCATGGTGATAAATATAGTGGGTTGCAAGTGTTTGATGCAACTCAAAATTTGAGTTGCAAAACCAGATATAAAACATTCTTTTTTCTCATAGTGAAACTAAAGAAAATAAAAATACATGAGGTTAGTAATTGAAGAAACTGCAAAAAAATCTTATCCCACATTTGCACATAAAATAAAGGGCATGATATCGATTTGAAAAATAACCAAAACACTATAATTGCATAAATTACAAAGAAGCGATGAAGAAAACTAAAAAGTTAAAGAAGTACCTAATCAAGGAATTAAGAAAGTGTAATAAAAAGGTGTCAAAGAGCACCACGAGCTGCATGTAACAAAAAGGTGTTGAAAAAATTAAGATTACATAAAAAAACGTCACCAAAAAAACACTAGGAATGCACAAGGAAGCACCAAAAAAATTAAAAACGCAAAATAAAAAGGCACTAAAAACACCATGAACACATGATAAGGAGGATGTGAAAAACACCAAAAACACATAGCAAGAGGTGATTAAAAACATTAAAAGTGCATGGCAAGGAAGCATCAAAGAACACCAAGAACGCATAACAAGGTGGTGTTGATCAAAGGACCAATAATGCACAATAATCAAGTGCCAAATAGCAACACAAGCACACAACAAGGAAACGATAATTCAAGGACATGACTAAATTCAAATAAATTGAACTTGATTAATCTAACTACACTAACAAAAAACCAAAAAAACACATGTGATACACATTAAACATCCTTTATTTTGTATCAAGGAAAAAAACTTGAAGAGGAACCTGCCATAGAATTAACAACTTTGTGATCCCTTCTTTAGTAAACCTAACTTTTTAATTTTGTTTTTAACCTTACCTACCACCTTAAACCTACATATCATTAATTATTAAAACCTTGACCTTTTGACTCTTTAATACCTTAATATGGTTATCAATTTTTTTAAAATTGTGAAATGGTCTAAATGTTTGGTTCTTAGCCCATTGAAAATTAGGAAACAAGTTTCAAAAACAATAACACCCTTGGTGATACGAAAAGGTATTCAAGGTGAAAACTAACTTGAATTTTTAATTGGTTTTGACCTTTTTTTTTTATGGGTAGATGCAAACTACGGTGGCTCAATATTGACATGAATTACATTGCCTACAAGTCCATACAAGATTCTTTAAAATGATTCAAATGAACATGGTTGTTACTTTTTAAAATGTTATTATTTTAATTTTTGAATAATACATGTTAAATCACCTTCAAACCTTTGCAAATCTATGTGAAAATTTGTATTTCATGTAGTTGATGTCAATTTAAAATTTGGAAGTCCTAAAAGAAAAAACCCACAAAGTCCACAAAAATAATGCCCCATCTAAAACTTTCAAAAAAAATTCTTTTGGGACAAAAAATTTCAAAAAAAACAAAAATTGCAACTCATATGGACTTATGAAAACATGGTCAAATTTTAACCAATCAAAAGTCTCTAACTATTAAACGATTAAGATTTTCAAAGAATAGATTCTTCATATGAATTTATCATCTTGTATTACATTATATATTGAATCCCAATAACAAATTTGGAATGTGAGTCAATATATTTTTTCTATTTTGTGATGTTCAAGTCAAACGACCAATCTATATTTCGACCTCAAAAGTTTGTTACTACTAACAAATGAATTTTTATCAACAAATAACCACACAATACTCTTCATAATGAAATTATTAGTCTAAATCAAAGTCCCAATTAGTAGATCTATGGATATATTAATCACCATGTGCATTTGAATAAAGGGTACCCAAGGAAAAAACACTGTTTCATCACAAAAGTGAGCCATTTTAACTTGCATCTACCCTTATACCCACCCAACATTGGATACAACCTTGTTTTAAAATGGTCCATGTTTTTCAATGTTTGATTAGTAAGTCCTTACTTTCAAAATTAAAAAAAGGCCTTGCTTTCAACATCTTAAATATGACCTAACTTTGTAGTGAACCAATAAGCCTCATTCTTGAAATCTTAAGATGGACCTTGTTCAAAAATCTTAAATTGGACCTAACTTTTCAAAAGCCTTCTAAATGGAAAGAAATCAAAAGACCCTTGAAAGAAAATCAAATTTGATACATTCATTACACCAAGTATAGCCTAAAGGTGAAGGCATAACTAGAATTATATTATATTTGGCTTTGCCTCACATGGGCCTTTTGTTGAATAATGGCCTCACCATTAGGCTTCATTCTACACATAAAACATTCACAAGTATGGGGAGCCTTTTAACAAGCTTATGATTATATGTTTTTTTTAAAACATTGGCGTGTGAAATTGTTAGAAACTATTGACTTGAATCATGCCACAAAAGTTATGTTGAGTGAAGTAAAATTGAATATTGTAAAAGAGTTTCATAGGCTTGTACTTGATTTGGAAAAAGAACCTTTGGATTAATGAGATTGGTGATTAGAATTGTTTTGAAAAGTTTTCTTGAGTGAATTACCAATTTAAAGTTTAATGTTGTGGTTGAAAAAAAAGCTTATAAATTTGATTATTTGCTTGTGTTTTGTTTATGGTCAAGAATTTGTATGTGCAAATAACTCTTGTTTGTAGGCATTCCATTTCAATGTGAAACACCCGCTATGAGGTGATTTCCATGCAATGAGCTTGTTAATGCACATGGTAATAAATTTCATCTCAAAATTTCCCTCCATATGCATGTGAGGCCTATCCTATAAGGTACACATGTACTTTATGCAAGGCAAGTGCCCTACTCCAAGGACACTAAAGATATGCAAGGTGAAATGAACTACATTGTGAATGAAAGAAATAACTTTAAATGTCATCCCATTATTTAACAAAAAAAATCTTGAATACTTGCATGTTCAACCTTGCAATCTCCTCATTATAACCAATGTTCTAGTATATTATGTGTAATTTTATTTCTTTCTTTGTTAGCCATCACCTAGCTAATAGTGGCAATTGTCTTTTTGAAAAAGCAATGTAAATAAAAAGTAGTAGAGTCAAAAGCTCTCTAGTAAAAAAAATGAGACACATATAGGTGCCATGACTCCTTACACTACACTTGAACCTTAACTATATCCCACTAGCCATATACCCCTAGCATATGCCTTTAATGTTATGATAATTAGCATTCCATTGATAAAAATTTAAAACCTCTTCTATTCAATTAGTTAGGTTCTATGTTTCTTTGCACTACTAGTAACAATCATTTATTTTCCATTCAACACTATTAGCATGTTTCATGTGATTTTTCTTTCATTTGATTGGTTCTTGATTGTTAGAAGTGCAAATCACATTTTTTATTATTCATAAAATAATTTTGTGTCCACTCATGACTATTTGTAACTACATATATGCACTAAAGGATCAATGCATGACTATTTGTAATTTAATGTGATTTCTCCTTGAGTTAAATAGTTTGATGTTTTCATAAAACTAAGCATGTCACAATGGACAAAAAGTGGTAATAATATCTCGTAAGATTGACACAAGGTACGATGGTATACTAACACCTTTCACATATATGAAAACTAATCATTTGGTTTTGGTCCAATGATTGGTAGGTTGGTAGACCATTGGTTCTTCTTCCTTTGGGAGTTTTGTATAAACCATGATACGTCTTGGATGAAGATTAAACCCTAAACCTTATCACATGTAAAAACTAATCTGCTTTATTCACATCATATGCAAATTTTGTACCTCATTTTATAAAATCATTAGATGCATATTAATTTTGAGGTCCATTCAATTTTTCTTAACTATTGTTTAGGATACTATTTTAAAATGAAAATATTTTAAGTTTAGTTTGTGTTATATAATTGTAGATTGTTAATGCGGGTCCATCAATTAATCACATTTTCCAAGACAATGCCAATTTGTTTTTACAAATCATGGGCCCACATATAGTGTAAATGTGTTTGCATAATTAATGAGAGAAAAAAGAATAATTAGTTAAAATATAGTGTATAATCAAAGGTGCATATATAATTAATTCATGTGTAAAACTTATAAAATTTTAAAACAAATTCTAGAGAAAAACAATAATAACCAAGTCCACAACCAACAAAAGATACACTTGTAAAAAAGTTTGGAATACAAAGTCAAAACTTCAAAAGCCATCATGGAAAATATATGCACCTCTTGGAGAAAACCAAGTAACCCAATGACCAAAGAATTGGACAAGCAACCAACCTCACCCAATGCAAAAAAAAAAAAAGTTGAACAAGCTAAGACTCCAAATGTGTGAGTGGAAAGCGAAATGGCTAGTAATAGAAGTTTTTGTAAGATTTGGAGTTGACCTTTTGTTTATACGCTAAAATCCTATCTTTCCAATAGAGCTTATTGGTACCTCCTCCTCTTCAATGTGAGACTATTGATGTTAAAAAAATTCCCAAATTAGGTTGTCATTGATTAAAACAAGTGATATGAAAAAAATCATGTTGATTATAATTGTAAATTTTGTTTATCTACCAAATTAAAAAGGTGCAAGCATGTAAACCATAATTGGCACAACTATGGGTAGGAGGGATGATGATGGTGCGTGAGTGAATTTTGAAAAAACCAAACCTCCTACTATTTGGTTGGTTTTCATTTTTTAAAACTATAGGTCATGTCTTAATATGTCCACAAATGGGGAAGAGGAATTAAGTATTTAGTTTTTTTTATTGGTCAAAATTCCCTATAATGCATCCTTGTTTTTGTCATTTGAACTTCTTATTGTTGGTTGTCTATTGTCTTTTCCAACAATGCATACAACTTTTGATTCTTTGTGCCAAGTAAGCTTGTGACTTGGGGTTATTTGGCACATTTTGTCCATTCCTATTGAAATGTCCAATCCATCCAACCTTCAACCCACACAAAATCTTTTGTTTTGTATAAATATTGTTGGTGCAAGAATTACTTTTGCATCATGATTAACAAATTGATACATCATGATCTTTGCATAAAAAATTTATGACAAACTTCATACAACATGCAACAGACAAAGGGTAAATACATAATTATCCCTAATGTCATATTAGTAGTCAACAAAAAGCAAGCAAAAACTAGACCTTGATTACTTGTCAAATGTTCAAGGCTTCATTAGTTGTTGCATTAATTACTACATCAAGATTTTAAATTTTGATAAAACCATAAAGGTGATTACAAATTTTCATTAAGAAAGACATAAATCAACCTAAATATCAACTACATGTCCATGTTGTAAAAATAATTTTTAAATTAAAATTATATTCAATAATTATGTACCTATTACATTACAAGTTGATTTTCACATCAAGGTTTGTGCAAGATGCAAGATTGATAAACCTTGAATCACAAACATTAACCATGTTGACAAATTTGGTCAATTGTTTTTTAAAGTGATAAAATCATATATGCTTGTCTATTCTAAATATCACACAAAGAAATGTGAATTTTTTAATGTATTATTTGCACATAAGCATTGCAAATTGTAGTGTATTGGTGCAATATATATTATTGAATTGTGCAATAGTTTTATATTGCATGCATGATTTGTCTTCAACTAAATCCAATTGTCGTGAAAATTTTAATTTTGTATTAATGGACATTCATTAATGAAGGTTACAAACCACACAACAAACCATAGAGGTAAGATAACGAAACATTGGACTCATGCTTAGAACATCAAGTTGGGGAAAAAAAGGAGGTGTTTGTTAATACTAGTAATTTATTTATTTTCTCAACAAGAAAGAAAGAAAGAAATGCAAGCTTCGTGAACAATATTACAACATCTATTTGTGTGATTGTAGATCCAAATAAATGTATAATTTCACATCATCCACCTTGATGAATTAGTGTTCGTGTTAAGAGCCTTTGCATCTTTAGTTGAGAATCTCTTGTTCCTTGTAACATGGTTGCAAAGTTTCTTGGTGAATATGATATCTTGTCAACATTGTGTGTGCGCATCTTGTTCACCACATCAATTTACTTAGTGCTTTGTAATAAATATTTGGGCAAGAGTGAGGAAAAAATGACCACCACATTGCTTCCCAAGTGGTAATGTGAACATTATCTACAAGCCATATCCAGAGCTATTATTCCTCATTGTGAGAATCCAATCACATGAATTTAGTCTCTTGTCCACATGCATCACAAAATAAGTGCTTGCATCAATATTTCTATGAGTTTGCTCGTTTATTTCAAATTCATTATGTTTTTGCTTCCATGTAGGTTTTTATAGTTTTTAATTTTCATTTAAAGTTTTGATCTAATTTCTTTAAAACACGATAAATCCAGAAACTAAAAGAGTTGTAGTGTGTGGGAGTTCCATTTTGTTAGCTAGTAATGAAAACTTGTATGGGTGTCAAACCATGAAATAGGAATAGATTTTCATCTATTCCACTACATTATTTTTGTAGAAAAAATCTTGGATGTGGATGGAAAGGATCAAGTACATTTGAATTGTCATTGCATTGTCAAGTTTTGCAATGAAAGCTCACAAAAGATTTATTTTCAAAAGAGTAAGTCAATTTTGAAACAATCTAGGCCATGATCAACTTTTAAAAGTTTGTTGTCCAAAAAGACAAAATCCCTAACGGAACTTAAAGATGTTATTTTAAAACCAGCTCCAATGTACTATCATCATTGGAAATTATGTGCATTGCAAACCATGGATGGTTTTTGACAAGTGACTTAAAAGTTTTCATTTAATGGATAAGACATTTTACGTAGTTATAAATTTTTCATAACAATAAATGTCATTTTTACACAAACACCTACTTTAATTTTTTGATCATGTGCCTAATAAATTCAAGTTCATAGTATATTTATGTTTTGAGAATATACATGTATAAAAATATATAAGGATGTGTTTGCAAAACATTAGGCATTTTATTCAAATACATAGCAATCGGTACACAACTATTTGAAATATACCATGTTTCTTTTGTAGTCTAATCTACATTAACAAAATTATCTTGTTCCTTTATAGTTAAATGACCTAAAACTAGTTCAACAATTGGTTATTGAACATAAGTTGTCCAATGTTTTGAAAGGAGGTGAATGTTTGAAACATTGTAACAATATTGAGTTGCAATTTGCTAAACATCCCTCCTTATATGCCTTTGAACATTAGATCAAGGTAAAGTTGACATCTATGCATAACACATTAAAAAAGATTCCAATTAAAAATTCAAACAAATAATTGATATGTCTTATGTGCAAACCAACCAACTATGCACAACGTACACTTTCACATTTGGAAACCCATTTGGTGGCTCTTGAATAGTTGCAAGGTAAAGTGGATTAATTTCAATGGATAATTTTTTTCATAAAAGGTCATTTGACAATGTTTAAAATTATATTTTATTATGATATTATGACTTAAATGGGGGATTAAAGATGGTTAATGAACTAATAAAGATTATGCGAATAAAAAATCAACTAAATTACTTTTTAACATCTATGTTAAGAGGGAGAAAAATCCATCAATAAATGATTATGATATGGGCTTTTCAAAATAAGGTCCATTTTAAGACATTCAAAAATCCATAATATTTTTTTGAGTTAAGTTATATATATATATTGCATTTATGTCACTTTTCCTTTAACATATCATATATTGTGTCTTTTTGATCCCAAACAAAATTCATAAACAAAAGTGTATTTATATAAAGCCATAGACTAAAGACCAATTCAGATTTTTTAACTCAAAAGTCCATTATTATATATTTAAAGAATATATGTTGTAATTCAAAAAACACTTAAATTTAAGTTGAGAATTTTAATTCAATAGCAAATTTGACATAATGATGATTTTATAGCATGTCAATGCATGACACTTAGCAAAAACATATAGTGTGGTGGCAAAAGTGATCCACCTTGTCATGCAACCACCCTCAGCCCACCCCTCTCATTTTTTGCGTCCTTAACTATTGCCAACCATGTCTTGGAAATAACAACTTCCAAAATTATTATCACAAGCACCTTGTAACTTGTGCATGTCTTATGCACCCCAACTTTTGCGTGTTCAAGCTTCTAGGCACCTTATAGCTCATGTGTTGTTCATGGTTTGGGAAGCCAAAAGTGAAATAACAAGCCTCCTTTGAGTGGTAATTGATACCAATTTTAAATAGATTATTTGGTGGCATGGTGTCAAACTAGTCTTGGAAACATGGTACCATATTCATAGGTATTGTTTCTTGTCATTAACAAATTATACAAATTAATTTTCGTTTTTGAACTTGTCATAAATTTTTTTTGTTTAATTTGTGGATGTCCAAACTTTGAATTATTGATTTTGGGACATGTTCCTTTTAATATTTGAGAAGCACCCATATGTGTAAAAACAACCCAAATGAACACTTTATGTTAAAATTTGACATTTTGCATATGTTGAAAATAATATTGTGCAGGAGGGGGGGGGGGGGGGGGGTTATCATGTGAGGGAACATTAGTTCTTCCCATCCTATTATTATCTAATTATTTAATATCCACATGTTTAAGCCACCTTAAACTTAATTTAATTTTTTAATGTTTACATTGAATTTTGGTAGCATATGCTTGTTTGAATTTTTTCGTTTCACTAAAACCACAAGTGATATAAGATTGACTCTCTATTCACATGCTCACATATATTAAGCAAACAACCATTGAATATAAAGACAATTATAAAAATGATCAAATATCAAGTCATCAATGAAGACTCCTATGCAACATTCACTAATTCATCCAAATAACTTTTCCAACTACTTGAAGCTACTTTCCTCCCTTTTCCCCCAAAAAGTTAAATTTGATTCAAAAATTTAGAAACATTTCTAGACTTGAAAATATGTTATATATGTATTTTTTAATACCTAAGATTAATGCATGTAACTTATATTAATTTTTTTTTGTTTTTAAAATTAACATACTTTTATTATAGAACCAATTGAATTATTTTACCCAACAACCATTGTATGTAGCCCTATATTTTTACTTACGTAGTTTTTCAATTCTAAAAAGAGCTTTTTTTCCTGCCAAATTGTGCAAATTTTACATTGCGTTATAGTAAGTAAGCAATAACATTTTAAAAAAATTAACCTTTGAAATTTTTTTTGGTATATAACCAAATTTGGTTAAATTGTCTTCTAGATGATTGCTACTCACGTTACATTGCAAAATTGGGAAAATGTAAAAAAAAACATCTTGGTGTGTGAAACATGTGGGAGGTAAAATAACATTAATTTCAAACTATGATAGGTATGATACAATTAATATTTTACATTGAAGTGATTGAATTACAAAGTTTACCTCACACATTTGTCATGCACCAAGACCTACTACTACCTTTGGAAAAACCATATAGATTTTCTAGGGACATAACCTTTGGTAATTGCCAAAGGCTCCATGAAAAGTTTGTTCTAATGAAAGTTTTTTGGACCATTTGGGGACCATATTGACTCCAGAAGCCACATGGTTTGTTTAACTTTAAATTAATCCTCAACCCTACATGAACTAATCACGATTTGTCATGAACATTAAGAATATAAGGAGGATCATCTTCGTCACCTGCAAACATTTAGCACTCAAAGTGCTGCTTGATTACTAAATAAAAAATACATAGTTGGCCAGATATATTAGACAAGTGGCATGATTAATTTAAATAAAATAAAAATTATTAAAGAAATAAAAATAAAAACACCAATCCATAATGAAAAAAGGAAGAACTAAAAAGAGAGGGCCCCAAGTCCACAAAAGAGAGAACATTGGCACATTTTTAGGCGCATTTTTAGGCTTGTCTTTTTGTGTGGTGTGTGTGTTTGTGTCAAACCATGTTGTGTGCTTTTGCTTGTTTGCAAAAATAAAATAAAATTCTATATTTGTGTTGTGGATGTTTTGTTGTCCCTCACCCATTTTTGAACCTAACATTTCTTGAAAGAGAACAAGATTACTTATGATTTATTTTTCCTTTCAAAATAACAATTTTGATTTTTAATTTAGCTTGAAAGTGGGATCCAAGTAATCAAACCTACAATAGAACCACATGGCTTTGTGATTGGCTAGCATTATCAGCCAAGGAAGGAAGGTGCTATACAGAGTTAACTTGGGGATGGTTTAGTGACTTTGTAAACAATTTCTAATATTACTAGTGTGGCTTATGTTGTTGGCACAAGTGTGGACTTGCCCAACTAAATTTGAAATTTGAATTTTTATTTATTTTTCAACAACAAGGATTACTCAAAATTCAATATCTTCTACACCTTTGTTTCAAAAATTATAAAATTACCTCCATAAAATATTACTCATTGAGCACTTTCCTAATAATATCAAAAGTGTGCCCCAACTTCTTTTAAATTTTTTTATTTGATTTCATTAAGTATTCAATGACAAAGTTGTTCAATAATCAATACCCAAACTTGCACCATAGGTCTAAACATCATGAAACCACATGGGTGTACCCTTATATTCATTTAGGGCTTTTCAACAGTACCAAGTGTGCCAAAGGGGCACCATGAATTGAGAGATTAATTGAGAGATCTCAATGAGACAAACAAAACAAGGTGTGTTGTTCACAATGGCCTTGCCATTAATTTAATCTCAACAATTGATATTGTGTGATAAATTGGTCATAACTAATGAAAAAATAAAAAATAAATCTATTTTAATGTACATCATCATGTTGTTGTAAAAGGAAAATTGTCATGATTCTTTTATTTAATATCATAGTAGTTATAAAGAACCCATAAGAGATCTCACATTAAATGATGACGTGTTCTAGGAACTTTTTAATTTTTAAAATAAAAAACCAAACCAAAACCAATAAAAAAAGAGTCACAACATGATTTTCAAATTTTGAAAATCTAATGATTTTTTTTTTCAAAAACCAAAAGTGATTAGATATTCCCTTTTCATATTTATTTTTCACATTTGTGCAAATTTTCAAATAAAAAAGAAGAAGAAATGTGTATCTGAATGTTTTCAATCACAATGTCACATTTTGAAAGAATTACATGGATTTTGCATATGATGTGTGCCATAACCATTTTTGGAGAAAGTAATTTCATATTAAAAATTTTGGGTTATGGATTGGTGATAAAGTCACTTGGGGACTCCATGCACATTGAGAAGGTTGAGGAGAAAACAAAACATCACAAAATGAATATAAACTTTTTCCAACCAAATTAAGATCAATCTCTCACCTAATTTCTGAAGGGTAAAATCCCTTGAAGCTACTAAACTCTATAATGATTCTCAACACAATATCCCTGCCTTGTAAGGCAGAGCCAACAAAACTACCTTCCTTAAGAGATAAATTTTCATACCCACCAAGCAACATGCACATATGCATGTGCACATCATTGGTGCATGATGCCAAGTCTAATGCTTGTCAGTACCTGTGGTCTTGTAGCTGTAACATGGACTCTTGACCATTCATAGCCACCGAGATTAAAGATAGGAAATGATGCCAACACAAGTCCAGAAATCTTCATCATCCAAGGATTCTGCAATCCAATATATTTAACATGGGTTTGATTGTCTCCATACACATAACCCAAGAGATCATTAGATGAATTGACACCAACACAATCCCCCCACCCAAAATGTCCAAAATGAAATGATGTTATAAGCTGAAAGCTTTTAACATATAGTCATGAACACAATAGAGTTATCCATAAAAGTAAGGAAAACACGGCACGAGAGAACCTTAAGTTTGCTCTTAGAGGGGATGATATTTAAAGAATACTTGCATAAAAGTACATTAGCATGCAACAGAGGTGAAACTTAGTAAACCATCAATTTAGCCCGTACACTGAGTTTCATCCTATCTTTCCTTTCTCCCGAGTGCCTCCACTGCTACTACATGTATTTTGGCTGCTCCTACCAGTACATCTACTACAATTACTCTCAAACCTTGTGCATTAAGAGTTTCAGCATTTCATACTGAGATTTAATAAAATTTCCTTGAGTCGCGGATACCACTCAAAGAGGGGCTAGGGGGATGAAAGGAGGCCCAAAGACTTTACAGATAACTCTATTACCTAGTCTGGCCTTTAAACCTCAGTGATCATGAGCTTTGAAGTGTCAGTATATTTTTTAATAGGCAAACTTTCAGCAGTTGGTGATTTTCTAAAAATAAAAATGCTAAAAATGAATGAATTTCTGAGGTGTCTGATTGTCAAATGTTGAATAAATGAACGAAAAAATTGCTACATGTTATATCAGGTTCCAATAGATGCATAATTTTCTTACTTTTTTGTTTTTGTTTTTGTTTTTGGGCTAAACTGGTCAATTTGTCTTAAGAATGATAGCAACTTGTGCAACACTACAAAATCATTGAGCATGGCACTAGGCAAACATATAGTTAAAACTCTAGGATTGCCATCCAAAGAGTGTGAGAGAAAAAGCTATGATTGGGTCTAGTGGAACTACTGACAAATGACATTGGGGGCCCCATGTTCTCTCATCCAGTTCATAAATCCATGCCCGGTAATGGGGTGGGCTTCTACATGGGATGATGGGTTCAGAAAACATCAATTCTTCCCATTGTCTGTCTGAGTCCATGTGCCATTTGTATTGATGCATCATTTCATCCAGATCCCGCACGGGATCTGAAAGATTCCAACAACCATTTGCACCTTTCCCAGGAGCTTATGAGGCAGGAGCTGTGAATTCGAGATTGTGAAATGATTGGATGTTTCAACTTAGAGCTAATAATGTTTACAATAACCTCCTCAACTCACTTGTATCAAATGAAATCAACAAATTGTGCTATCATACAATCTACAACATGACAATAGTTAGAGTAACCCTCCCCCACCCCAAAAAAAAGAATCCAAACTGATGGACAAGAGCAATCTGCATGGTGCTCATCATCCCGTGGAATCTAAATTTAATGCCAAACATTAAACCAACAATCACTACAAACTCAACAAAACAATAGAGTCAAAATTCAATGCCAAACATTAAACCAACAATCACTACAAACTCAACAAAACAATAGAGTCAAAATTCAATGCCAAACATTAAACCAACAATCACTACAAACTCAACAAAACAATAGAGTCAAAATTCAATGCCAAACATTAAACCAACAATCACTACAAACTCAACAAAACAATAGAGTCAAAATTCAATGCCAAACATTAAACCAACAATCACTGCAAACTCAACAAAACAATAGAGTCAAAATTCAATGCCAAACATTAAACCAACAATCACTCACTACACAGGGGGAGAAAGGGGGACCAAACTAGTTGTCTCGTCTAAATGGATCCTCAGGGGAGTTTCTCCACCAGTTTTGGATTTGCCTCAACTGTGGCTCATACGATATCAAGTGTTGTCAGAGGAAGATCTTTGCAAATTTTCTGAACTGGTACCCAGTTTTGATGAAATGGTACCCCATTTTGCTCACCTTAAGGCTTACAGATACACTCCAGTCCGGATTAGAGGGTCAAACTAAGACCCAAAGATGGCTTGACTTGAAAGATAACTGTACTGACTTCCAAATTTGAGCAGTATTTGGTTCATAAAGCAAGCAATGTGACATTGCTCTGGTTATCATAAAAAATATCATATGACTTCAATGGCCTTGCCATTCATTTAAAAATTGATTATAATAAATTGGTCATATCTAGGGGGGAAATTATATATATACAATCATGTTGTTGTAAAAGACAGATTGTCATTATTATTATTTTCAATTTTTTACATCACATTAGTTACAAGGAACCCAAAAGGGATCTCACATTAAATGATGACAAGTTCTAAAAATTTATCTAACATTTGAAAAAATTGTTACCAAACCAAAACCAATAGTGAAATATCACAACACGATTTTTATTTTTTTAGAAACCTAATGACTTTTTTCTATTAAAAAAATAATGATGGAATATTCCCTTTTGATATTGATATTGATTTTTTTTCATGTTTAAGAAAAAATTCAAAAATTCAAAAAAAAAAAAAGGACCTATTGTGACATGTGTATTTGAAATGTTTGAATCGCATTTTCACATTTTGAAAGAATTACGTGAATTTTAGTGTATGATGGGTGCCTTAATCTTTTTTTATGAAGATAGTTTCATATTTAATTCAAGGCAGGGGCCAACAAAACAGCAAAAGGAATGTGCTAGAACTCTGCCTGTTAATATGAGGAGCACCTTGAGTCAAATCAAAGAGAGATATGTAATAAACTCCAAATTCTTGTTAAAAGCTCCTTGCAATGTGCGAATCTTTGGCATGCAGTGTGTTCTTTGGCATGCAACATGTAAGTAGCCTGCTAACTCACTAAGGCAAACTCTTAAGAAAGGATTCAAAACACCAATTTGAACAATGTCATTGCTTACAAATCCTTCCCTAGGTACAAGCCTATTTCAGAGGACCCAGTATTATATTTTATGCAGATTTCTTACACTGATCCTATAACCCTTGTCTGTCTGTATACAGACATGGTTAACAAATAGTCAGTTTAAATACTACTACTACTCATGTGGGCAGACCTTACTAGACAATTGCTGACAGACCAGCTTATCTATTGTCATGACAGGATTACTTGTACTTGTAGCTGCCCAAAAGGCCAGAGAGAGAGAGAGAGAGAGACGCCCATGCACACATTGAAGAGCTCTTAAGGAGAGTGCACTCATCAGCCTCTCACACACCCTGCTGTAGACAATGTATGATGGCATTGATGCGGTGTAAAGCAAAGCTCATGTAATCTCTTGTTATGATAATTTTAGTTTGAGTCTGCTGAACTTGGGGAAGATGCTAATAAACATCCCTCCCTCCACAATGAGCTCTGCTGTTCTGCACATTTCTTGGCTGATAGTGCTCAGCCCTGTACAGAGCTGTGTGGTTGTGTCATATGGGGTTTCACTGATTTAACTCTATTTTTACGACAAATAAAAAAATACCCAGCTATAAGAATTGCTATGTTGATGGTAGGTTTCATTCTCTCTTGAGAAGTAGTACCTTACCCTAAGGTTATGTCATTAAATAATCCTCAAAATAGTGAATTGAAAATTTGTGAAAACATGGCATTGATATGTTGAAAATCATCATAATTATCATAGGCTACACTCTGAATAATTTCATCATTCATATCACAAAATATTAGAGTAGATGGTGGAAAAATACGTAATTAAGAAAACAAATTCATTTTTTGAAAAAAATAATTATTCATTTTGTCAACATGGAAACTGACCCTAGGCTACGGTAGTGATGAGTTTGTAATTGATGTGGGGCAGCAGAACATGCAAAAAAAAAAATGATCAAAATTAAATGTAATGATCTGTTTTTTTGCAAAATTAGAAGCAGAATTGGGCTGTGTGTGGTTCTATGCACAATTACATAGAACCAAACATGACACCAAAAAAAGACAAGCCCAAAAATTGCATTGAGCAGAGCCAGCTTGTTGGGGGGGGATGTATTGAGAATCAATCTCCTGCTGAACTTGGGTGGAGTGCTATGGTGTGAAGTATGAGTGGGTGAGCATGATTAATTATGATTCACTGACTGTAAGCCTAGTTGGGAAGATTTTTGCTTTGTTTCTTTCTTCAACATAAAGGAATACACTTGCACTCCTCCCTGGAGCTCCCTTGAACTTCTTAATGGAGAAATCAATCTCAACTCCAGATTGCTCTCTACCAGGTGTTGGGCCAGGGTTGTTGAATCAACCAGCCACCAGCACATCATCATCATCATGATGGGGGGATGGATGGATGATGGGTGGACACAAAAAAACGCTTCTCCATTCGCTCTGGTTCCCTGACTAACCACAGGGGTTACCTCAGTTTCTGATTTGTATCTCTGTCCTAAGCTTACAACTCACTAGTCCTTACCATGTCTCCGGGTTATACACTTACATGAATGTTAAGCGAGTGGGCCTATTACACTTACTTGAAATGGAAACAAGTTTTCATATATCATTTACCTTTACACAAAGTGTAAGTCCTAAACCATTTACATGCACAACAACATTGGTTATTACAATGAATTTCACTTCTAGAAAAGAGGAAGTATCTTTATGCTCCCATAAGAAGAGGTATGAGATCCCTCCCACTCTTATTGGCTTAAGATCTAAGTACGTTTAGGCTTATGATAAGGTAAAACCTCATGTTTTACAATGGGTAAGCCCCACCACCATTGGTGGACATTCCCAGATGTAGAGTTGAATACATTTGTTGTTTTGTTGTATCCTATGCCCTCTTTTATTATTGTTGGAATGCCCCCCCCCCCCATTCAGCCTACTCATCAACTTTTTGAAAAAATGAACTTGCCTATCTAATAATTTTGAGCTTATGTTTAAGATTGTTTTTTTCATGACTTCTATTTTGGATCTACAAAAAGACTAGTCTCATAATCTAATTCTTGTCCCAATTCCACCTAATAGAATAGGAGCTTGCCCAACCTGGCTCACCACATTCCATGGTGGAATGGGCCTGGTTGGTAGTACATAACTACCTACCTACAGGACCTAATCCTTTATAAGATTGGTTACCAAGGGTGAAACTAGATAAGAACTCGGTTAGGATTCATCCACAACCGAGTCGTAACAGGCTTCCAATGGATGGATGATGTGCAGGTGTATGGTGGTTGGTTTCAGCTGGCCTACATATTGTGTGTTAATTGTAGTTAAGTTACTATTTCACTCAGAGTGTGCTGGGGTGGTCAGTGGCTGTTGATTCTCTTTGACCCAAGTGTTGTGCCTGGTTAGTAGTTACCCAGTTAACAGCCACAGTGAACCAGCAGCACCCACCAGCGCACCATGAAGGATGGATGGTAAGTGGTCACGAAACAGTTTTCTGTTGGGTTACAGCTCCCAAGTTAACCACGGTGGTTAGCTCAGTTGCTTTGTTTTACTACCTACCTACTAAAACTCACAAGAAGGTTGTTAGTAGGTAGATAGTGAAAAAATAAAAATACAGCCCTTACCTATGTATAAACCATCTACTTAACTAGTAGTTACCTATTTTCCTACCTACCTACCTACCTACCTACCTATATATGGGACCTATGAAAAGCCTTTTAAAAAAGAAAAAAAGGATCCTTCTGTATCCTTGACAACCTAATGAAACCTTATTTATGACTCTGGAGATTCGGAAAATAAATAAATCGAAATTGGGTTCACTTTCTCCATGAAAAAGCCTTTGTATAGGTGGAAATCAAGTTGGTTTTTTTTTTTTTTTTAATTATTATTTTTTCAATTTTGTAATGTAGCAAATAATCCACAAGAATATTTAGCCAAGTTTGGCTATATACCCAAAAGTAGAAAAATATAAGAATCCTTTAATATTTTGGCTACTTGATGGAACTTGACATTGAAATCTGACAATTATTTATTTATTTATTTCAAAATTAGGATCATTTCTCTCCCAAAAAACTGTTCCATTCAACATTCCATTCCAGCAATAAAATGACAAATTTCCTTTAATTCCCGGAGTTTGCACTCATTGGCTTTCTGCAGAACAAGTCGGCAAATTTGACAGAACTGCTTTCAATTCCCAACTTGGGACGTTTTTGTCGTGGAATCGTCTTTAACTGTCTGTCTCCAACCCTGTTGATTTTATTTTTCTTTTAGCATTTCTTTGTGTGTAGCCAAAGTGGCGATCATCCCCAGCACCAACATTTAGCCACCAAATCTCACTACAAGCCAGAAATAAAAAGCATTAATCATTATTAATCATCCTTCTATATTCTTGGCTACACAATGAGTAATGAAATATATGTATATGGCGATTTTTACTTTTCCTTTCCTTACTTTTGGCGACTGAAAACCTCCAAAATCACTTCTTTATCGAATTTTAAACTGGTCTCCAGCCCTGTGTTTTTATTTAATAGCATTTTTGGTTTGTAGCCCAAAGTGGCGATTATCCGCAGAAAGATTTAGGTAGCCACCAAATTTCACTATAAACCAGAAATAAAGTATAAATCATTAATCACCCTTCTATATTTTAGGCTATACAATGAAAAACCAAATATAAGAATATTTCGATTCTTATTTTTCTTTTTCCTCTATTTTTGGCGACTGAAAACCTCCAAAAACCAGTTCTTTTTCGAATTGAAAATT